>AWOL01S0046370.1:41570-57839 GCA_000715115.1 Nicotiana otophora | reverse complement strand
GTAGAACCAGTTATGGAATAGCATTACGTTTACATGTCGTTACTTGGATCATACCAAAAGAAATGAGGGATAGCCTTAACATACCTGGGCCGATTCTCTTGATAATTCCTCTAACACGCATTTTTTTGTGATAAAACACGTAATGGCGGATCGAAGTAGGGAAAAATCTGTATGATGTTCTTGAGAAAGATTATACCAGGCTCCCTTAGAGTTTGTAATTCACGCTTTACAGAATCAACAACCAACGTTATCTATATTTGGTATGGAATTGATTAGCTTTCTAAAGGACCCAAGATTATTACATAAGAGATTCAATCGTATTTGTAAAGCACATATGAATTCGTATTTGCAGAACCTTTGACGATTGATATCATATTCAGCAACATAATGAATGAAAAAAAAGGTAATGTTTCTACAAAGGTTAAGCTACATATTCCTCACATGCAGACCGAAATCAGTAATCTGTAATGCAAACTTGATGGCATGTGACATCTTACTAATTTGTAGGAAACCGTTTAATGGGTGTGGCCCACTTAGTGGATGACTAAGCCACCCTAATTCCTCAAAATGTGCCATCTATTCAAGACTTAAGAGTTACTTAAATTTGATGGGGGTGCTGCCGCGTTGGGGGGTTTAGTTTTATCCAAAATTTGTGATTAATTAGCTAATCTCCCTCCAAAATTTATTAATTACCCAATTATTTACTTAATTAGAATTATCCCAGATTACTTAAAATACTACTCATTTTTAACACATATCATATACTTTACTATCATAGTCACGTGGTACCATATAAAATCAATACATACACTATTATTGTATTAAAACATCCATGTAAAATTACATATATTTTCTCAACTTCTAATTTTCCTAATCTCATATAAAGAGTACAAATTTCGTACGCTTAATTCTTAAAATGGTAAAAAGATAACCTTTTTTGCTTGTGAGAATATAATTTCTATCTTTACAATAAAAAATATCTCATATACTTTCTTATATTCTATGTATAATTTAAAGTACAATCGAAAGTAGTAATATTAATAACTATATAAAATCATATTTTTAAAACCTTTTCTTTACAAGAATGTTCCATTCAAAATACCATATCAAATGTATATAACGGTATCGAGGTTGTTAAACATACGGGGTCTTACAATAACATAATCACAAATCCTTTATAACCTTGTGAATGGACTTAATCCCTTCAAGCTCATACGGATTACTACGACTCATCCCAGTATTAAAGTACAGGATGTAACATCCTCCCCCTCTTTAGAAATATTCGTCCTCGAATGTTAACTCTTTAGAGATTTACAAAACTTTTGCTAGGGTCTCCTCTGTAAACTAAACTAAAATCCTACCTCTATCTGAAGTCTCGACTATTAACAATCTTTTGTACTTGAGTATCTCGTATCTTCTTCACCTTTACCTTAGTCACTTTTCAATCTCGCATCGTATCTTTTGTCGCTTTCATAACCTCCCTTCCACATAGGTAGAAATTACATCTACGCCTTAAAGCTCTAATGTGGTACCTGCACCTCTGGTGCATACAAAATCTGATGAAAGCATCATATTGACTTCTTACGACTCAGCTCTATGGCACGATCTGGAAACAAAAAAAAGGGAAACATTTCTTAAATGCCCTATAGCCTCTCAATTGTGAATATGGCGTGCAACACACCCATAAGTGAGACTCTACTAGGCATGGCTTTGTAGACTCCCTAGGACACGACTGGCTCTGATAGCACTTTGTCACGCCCCAAACCTGGGGAGGCATGGCTGGAACCCGGTGTAGTGCTCGCCCGAGCGAAGCACTCTGTAACTCATGATCATTCGACCAAAACTAGAACATACGTAGGTCGAGTTAACTGAACTCATTCCTTTTGTAACTATCATGGACCCACATGGCCACCACTCATAATGTATAACTGTAAGTGGGAAAATAGTGTATCAATGAACTATCTTTCTAAAAACATGAATACATATGGGCCGTCAAGGCCTCTGAAATACTGTACAAAATGAACCTCTGTCTATAAAGCCTCTAACATTATTTTACATCAAATGGGACAGGTTACCGACCTACCTACAAATCCGTAGCAAAAATCTGACCTGATGACTCATAGACTCAGCTGCACTCCGAATGAGGTGGAGTCTTATCGATCCTTAGCTGAATGCTAACCTCATCAACTATGAGGGCTCGTCAAACTGATTATCTATACCTTCATGCATGAATGTATCATCCCCAACAAAAGGATGTCAGTACGAATAATGTACCGAGTATGTAAGGCGGAACTGACACATAACAATACGTCAACATTAATTAAAGACATATAAGAATCAACCTGAATCTCTAAAGTCCCATAGTACATACATACTTAGTATACTTATATATATAATGCTTCTCTTTAAGACTATTATCCATATCGTATGTTGCATGATTACCCAACTAATTAGTGATAAATGCCCGACCGACCATCACACGGTGGTAAATATATGACTGCCCAACCAGCCGTAGCTTGGTGGTAAATGTGTAACTGTCCAACCGGCCGAATCTTGGTGGTAAATGCATGACTGCCCGACCGGCCATAGCTCGGTGGTAAATGAATATGACTATGACTGCCCAACCGGTAGTAAATAATGATACATAACTACCAATCGGTGGTAACTACCCCACCGGCCGTAGCACGGTGGTGAATGCATGAAGATGCATGTATCACTATATTAAAAACATTAACATCTCTATCATATACCTCAATAGGGACTTAGGAACATACTTAGACATGCTTGAATATCCCTTTATAGAAATGAATAACGCAGATATCCTTAACTGCTAATTGTAGAACCACTTGTGGAATAGCATTACGTTTACGTGTCGTTACTTGGATCATACCAAAAGAAAGGCGGGATAGCCTTAACATACCTGGACCGATTCTCTTGATAATTCCTCTAACACGCGTTTTTTGTGATAAAACACGTAATGGAGGATTGAAGTAGGGAAACATCTATATGATGTTCTTGAGAAAGATTATACCGGGCTCCCTTAGAGTTTGTAATTCATGCTTTACAGAATCAACAACCAACGTTATCTATATTTGGTATGGAATTGATTTGCTTTCTAAAGGATTCACGATCATTACATAAGAGATTCAATAGTATTTGTAAAGCACACATGAATTCGTATTTGTAGAACCTTTGACAATTGATATCATCTTCAGCAACATAATGAATGAAAAAAAAGGTAATGTTTCTACAAAGGTTAAGCTACATATTCCTCACATGCAGACCAAAATCCGTAATTTGTAATGCAAACATGATGGCATGTGACATCTTACTAATTCTTAGGACACCCTTTAATGGGTGTGGCCCACTTAGTGGATGACTAAGCCACCCTAATTCCTCAAAATGTGCCATCTATGCAAGACNCTACAAAGGTTAAGCTACATATTCCTCACATGCAGACCAAAATCAGTAATCTGTAATGCAAACTTGATGGCATGTGACATCTTACTAATTTGTAGGAAACCCTTTAATGGGTGTGGCCCACTTAGTGGATGACTAAGCCACCCTAATTCCTCAAAATGTGCCATCTATTCAAGACTTAAGAGTTACTTAAATTTGATGGGGGTGCTGCCACGTTGGGGGGTTTAGTTTTATCCAAAATTTGTGATTAATTAGCTAATCTCCCTCCAAAATTTATTAATTACCCAATTATCCACATAATTATAATTATTCCAGATTACTTAAAATACTACTCATATTTAACACATATCATATACTTTACTATCATAGTCATGTGGTACCATATAAAATCAATACATACACTATTATTTTATTAAAACATCCATGTAAAATTACATATATTTTCTCAACTTCGAATTTTCCTAATCTCATATAAAGAGTACAAATTTCGTACGCTTAATTCTTAAAATGGTAAAAAGATAAGCTTTTTTTCTTGTGAGAATATAACTTCTATCTTTACAATAAAGAAAATCTCATATACTTTCTTATATTCTATGTATAATTTAAAGTATATTCGAAAGTAGTAATATTAATAATTATATAAAATCATATTTTTCAAACTTGTTTTTACAAGAATGTTCCATTCAAAATACCATATCAAATCTATATAACGGTATCGAGGTTGTTAAACTTACGGGGTCTTACAATAACGTAATCACAAATCCTTTAGAACCTTGTGAATGGACTTAATCCCTTCAAGCTCATATGGATTACTACGACTCATCCCAGTATTAAAGTACAGGGTGTAACATCCTCCCCCTCTTTAGAAATATTCGTCCTCGAATGTTAACTCTTTAGAGATTTACAAAACTTTTTCTAGGGTCTCCTCTGTAAACTAAACTAAAATCCTACCTCTATCTGAAGTCTCGACAATTCACAACATTTTTTACTTGAGTATCTCGTATCTTCTTCACCTTTACCTTAGTCACTTTTCAATCTCGCATCGTATCTTTTGTCGCTTTCATAACCTCCCTTCCACATAGGTAGAAATTACATCTACGCCTTAAAGCTCTATTGCGGTACCTGCACCTCTGGTGCATACACAATCTGGTGAAAGCTTCATATTGACTTCTTATGACTCAGCTCTATGGCACGATCTGGAAATAAACAAAAAGGGTAACATTTCCTAAATGCCCTATAGCCTCTCAATTATGAATGTGGCGTGCAACACACCCATAAGTGAGACTCTACTAGGCATGGCTTTGTAGACTCCCTAGGACACGACTGGCTCTGATACCACTTTGTCACGCCCCAAACCTGGGAAGGCATGGCTGGAACCCGGTGTAGTGCTCGCCCGAGCGAACCACTCTGTAACTCATGATCATTCGACCAAAACTAGAACATACATAGGTCGAGTTAACTGAACTCATTCCTTTTGTCACTATCATGGGCCCACATGGCCACCACTCATAATATATAACTATAAGTGGGAAAATAGTATATCAATGAACCATCTTTCTTAAAACATGAATACATATGGGCCGTCAAGGTCTCTGACATACTGTACAAAATGAACCTCTGTCTACAAAGCCTCTAAGATTATTTTACATCAAATGGGATAGGTTACCGACCTACCCACAAGTCTGTAGCACAAATCCGACATGATGACTCATAGATTCAGCTGCACTCCAAATGAGGTGTAGTCTTACTGATCCTTCGCTGAATGCTAACCTAGTCTACTATGAGGGCTCGTCAAAATGATTATCTATACCTTCATGCATGAATGCAGCATCCCCAACAAAAGGACGTCAGTACGAATAATGTACCGAGTATGTAAAGCGGAACTGAAACATAACAATAAGTCAACATTAATTAAAGACATATAAGAATCAACCTGAATCTCTGAAGTCCCATCGTATATACATACTTAGTACTTATATATATAATGCTTCTCTTTGAGACTATTATCCATATCGTATGCTGCATGATTACCTAACTGATCAACGATAACTGCCCGACCGGCCATCGTACGGGGGTAAATATATGACTTCCCGCCCGGCCGTAGCTCGGTAGTAAATATGTAACTGCCCAACCGGCCATAGTTTGGGGGTAAATGCATGACTTCCCGACCGGCCATAGCTTGGTGGTAAATGAATATGCATGACTGCCTAACCGGTGGTAAATAATGATAACATAACTACCCAACCGATGGTAACTACCCCGACCGGCCATCACACGGTGGTAAATGCATGAAGATGCATGTATCACTATATTAAAAACATTAACATCTCTATCATATAACTCAATAGGGACTTAGGAACACACTTAGGCATGCTTGAATATCACTTTATAGAAATGAATAACGTAGATATCCTTAACTGCTAACAGTAGAATCACTTATGGAATATCATTACGTTTACATGTTGTTACTTGGTTCATGCCAAAAGAAAGGAGGGATAGCCTTAACATACCTGGACAGATTCTCTTGACAATTCCTCTAACACACTTCTTTTGTGATAAAACACGTAACGGCGGATCGAAGTAGGAGAAATCCGTATGATGTTCTTGGGAAAGATTATACCGGGCTCCCTTACAATTTGCAATTCACGCTTTATAGAATCCACAGCCAACGTTATCTATATTTGGTATGGAATTGATTTGCTCTCTGAAGGACTCACGATCTTTACATAAGAGATTCAATTGGATTTGTAAAGCACGCATGAATTCATATTTGCAGAACCTTTGACAATTGATATCATACTCAGCAACATAATAAATGAACAAAAAAAGGTAATGTTCCTACAAAGGTTAAGCTACATATTCCTCACATGCAGACCAAAATCAGTAATCTGTAATGCAAACTTGATGGCATGTGACATCTTACTAATTTGTAGGAAACCCTTTAATGGGTGTGGCCCACTTAGTGGATGACTAAGCCACCCTAATTCCTCAAAATGTGCCATCTATTCAAGACTTAAGAGTTACTTAAATTTGATGGGGGTGCTGCCACGTTGGGGGGTTTAGTTTTATCCAAAATTTGTGATTAATTAGCTAATCTCCCTCCAAAATTTATTAATTACCCAATTATCCACATAATTATAATTATTCCAGATTACTTAAAATACTACTCATATTTAACACATATCATATACTTTACTATCATAGTCATGTGGTACCATATAAAATCAATACATACACTATTATTTTATTAAAACATCCATGTAAAATTACATATATTTTCTCAACTTCGAATTTTCCTAATCTCATATAAAGAGTACAAATTTCGTACGCTTAATTCTTAAAATGGTAAAAAGATAAGCTTTTTTTCTTGTGAGAATATAACTTCTATCTTTACAATAAAGAAAATCTCATATACTTTCTTATATTCTATGTATAATTTAAAGTATATTCGAAAGTAGTAATATTAATAATTATATAAAATCATATTTTTCAAACTTGTTTTTACAAGAATGTTCCATTCAAAATACCATATCAAATCTATATAACGGTATCGAGGTTGTTAAACTTACGGGGTCTTACAATAACGTAATCACAAATCCTTTAGAACCTTGTGAATGGACTTAATCCCTTCAAGCTCATATGGATTACTACGACTCATCCCAGTATTAAAGTACAGGGTGTAACATCCTCCCCCTCTTTAGAAATATTCGTCCTCGAATGTTAACTCTTTAGAGATTTACAAAACTTTTTCTAGGGTCTCCTCTGTAAACTAAACTAAAATCCTACCTCTATCTGAAGTCTCGACAATTCACAACATTTTTTACTTGAGTATCTCGTATCTTCTTCACCTTTACCTTAGTCACTTTTCAATCTCGCATCGTATCTTTTGTCGCTTTCATAACCTCCCTTCCACATAGGTAGAAATTACATCTACGCCTTAAAGCTCTATTGCGGTACCTGCACCTCTGGTGCATACACAATCTGGTGAAAGCTTCATATTGACTTCTTATGACTCAGCTCTATGGCACGATCTGGAAATAAACAAAAAGGGTAACATTTCCTAAATGCCCTATAGCCTCTCAATTATGAATGTGGCGTGCAACACACCCATAAGTGAGACTCTACTAGGCATGGCTTTGTAGACTCCCTAGGACACGACTGGCTCTGATACCACTTTGTCACGCCCCAAACCTGGGAAGGCATGGCTGGAACCCGGTGTAGTGCTCGCCCGAGCGAACCACTCTGTAACTCATGATCATTCGACCAAAACTAGAACATACATAGGTCGAGTTAACTGAACTCATTCCTTTTGTCACTATCATGGGCCCACATGGCCACCACTCATAATATATAACTATAAGTGGGAAAATAGTATATCAATGAACCATCTTTCTTAAAACATGAATACATATGGGCCGTCAAGGTCTCTGACATACTGTACAAAATGAACCTCTGTCTACAAAGCCTCTAAGATTATTTTACATCAAATGGGATAGGTTACCGACCTACCCACAAGTCTGTAGCACAAATCCGACATGATGACTCATAGATTCAGCTGCACTCCAAATGAGGTGTAGTCTTACTGATCCTTCGCTGAATGCTAACCTAGTCTACTATGAGGGCTCGTCAAAATGATTATCTATACCTTCATGCATGAATGCAGCATCCCCAACAAAAGGACGTCAGTACGAATAATGTACCGAGTATGTAAAGCGGAACTGAAACATAACAATAAGTCAACATTAATTAAAGACATATAAGAATCAACCTGAATCTCTGAAGTCCCATCGTATATACATACTTAGTACTTATATATATAATGCTTCTCTTTGAGACTATTATCCATATCGTATGCTGCATGATTACCTAACTGATCAACGATAACTGCCCGACCGGCCATCGTACGGGGGTAAATATATGACTTCCCGCCCGGCCGTAGCTCGGTAGTAAATATGTAACTGCCCAACCGGCCATAGTTTGGGGGTAAATGCATGACTTCCCGACCGGCCATAGCTTGGTGGTAAATGAATATGCATGACTGCCTAACCGGTGGTAAATAATGATAACATAACTACCCAACCGATGGTAACTACCCCGACCGGCCATCACACGGTGGTAAATGCATGAAGATGCATGTATCACTATATTAAAAACATTAACATCTCTATCATATAACTCAATAGGGACTTAGGAACACACTTAGGCATGCTTGAATATCACTTTATAGAAATGAATAACGTAGATATCCTTAACTGCTAACAGTAGAATCACTTATGGAATATCATTACGTTTACATGTTGTTACTTGGTTCATGCCAAAAGAAAGGAGGGATAGCCTTAACATACCTGGACAGATTCTCTTGACAATTCCTCTAACACACTTCTTTTGTGATAAAACACGTAACGGCGGATCGAAGTAGGAGAAATCCGTATGATGTTCTTGGGAAAGATTATACCGGGCTCCCTTACAATTTGCAATTCACGCTTTATAGAATCCACAGCCAACGTTATCTATATTTGGTATGGAATTGATTTGCTCTCTGAAGGACTCACGATCTTTACATAAGAGATTCAATTGGATTTGTAAAGCACACATGAATTCATATTTGCAGAACCTTTGACAATTGATATCATACTCAGCAACATAATAAATGAACAAAAAAAGGTAATGTTCCTACAAAGGTTAAGCTACATATTCCTCACATGCAGACCAAAATCAGTAATCTGTAATGCAAACTTGATGGCATGTGACATCTTACTAATTTGTAGGAAACCCTTTAATGGGTGTGGCCCACTTAGTGGATGACTAAGCCACCCTAATTCCTCAAAATGTGCCATCTATTCAAGACTTAAGAGTTACTTAAATTTGATGGGGGTGCTGCCACGTTGGGGGGTTTAGTTTTATCCAAAATTTGTGATTAATTAGCTAATCTCCCTCCAAAATTTATTAATTACCCAATTATCTACATAATTAGAATTATCCCAGATTACTTAAAATACTACTCATTTTTAACACATATCATATACTTTACTATCATAGTCATGTGGTACCATATAAAATCAATACATACACTATTATTTTATTAAAACATCCATGTAAAATTACATATATTTTCTCAACTTCTAATTTTCCTAATCTCATATAAAGAGTACAAATTTCGTACGCTTAATTTTTAAAATGGTAAAAAGATAACCTTTTTTTTTCTTGTGAGAATATAACTTCTATATTTACAACAAAGAATATCGCATAAACTTTCTTATATTCTGTGTATAATTTAAAGCATATTCGAAAGTAGTAATATTAATAACTACATAAAATCATATTTTTCAAACCTTTTTTTTACGAGAATGTTCCATTCAAAATACCATATCAAATGTATATAACGGTATCAAGGTTGTTAAACTTACGGGGTCTTACAATAACATAATCACAAATCCTTTATAACCTTGTGAATGGTCTTAATCCCTTCAAGCTCATATGGATTACTATGACGCATCCTAGTATTAAAGTTCGGGATGTAACATATAAGAATTAGGAACCTGAGCCAACCATGCTTGAAACTTACGGGAACATCATGAAATTTAATTTTAAGAGAGTAGTTTAGACAACATACCTGGAAACTTTCCCTTAATAATACTGTGATGATCCACTACACTAAGAAACTTCAATCTACAATAACAACATCCAATGGGACCAATATTAGTAATAAATTCCATAATTTAGGCCATTTAGGCACCTTATCAAACACCTAGTAGGCATAAATCTCTACATCTCTTAACCATAGAATTAGTGCATCCAACTACTACCATTTACTAATAATTTATCCCACCATCACTATTAAACAATTCTTAACTTTCAACATCACATATATGACCATACATCCACACCCAACAAACAAAATTTCATCATATAATCACCTTTCAATCTCCACAATGGGTATGTATTTAAATTGGAAACTTAAGGCTTCCAGTCACCATACCATAAGTTATAACACATATTTCATACATAAATAATTACCATAGATTAGTTAGAGATGGAAGGCATGCCTCTTGTAGTGAGACTCTTGAAAATCCCAACTTGTAGGGTTCTTGACCAATTCTGGGATTTGAATGGAAATCTATGGATCTTCAAGATTAATCCTTGTTAACGTAGGTGTTAAGGAGTAGTAATCAACTCAAAATACTCCAAAAACATTACCTTGGTTCATGGGAGGGAAGTGTTGGGCGGATTTCCCTTGATATGCAAGCTCTAGCTCAAAGAAATGACTTAGCCCCTCTCAAGTGACCACGCGCGCTACGTGCGTGGTCGCGCACCTGGTCAAGTGACCACGCATTTGGTCGCTCATCTTAGGCAAAATATTCTCTATGATGCGCGGCCGCGAATCTGGGCGCGCATATGGCGTGGGTCCAGTAAAATGGCCATAACATTCTGTAAAAATACCCGAATGACAAACGGTTTGATGTGTTGGAAACTAGACTCAAAGAGATTTAATTTGATTGGTATATAACCTCCTATGTCGTTATAGTTTGGAAGCATCATGCATTTGAATTAGGATCTTGTGCGAATTGAGACATCCTTTCCACTTAATGTATCCAACTTGTTCCACACAAGTTCTTGCCATTCACAAAATGCCTTAGTATGTTCCAACACACCTTAAACATATATTTTCATTTCAAAATGATGTGGTTCTATCCCAGGGGTCTCCTTTAATATCCAAATATGTTATTCCAAAATACCGTTGGCGCACTTTAAATCTTCAATCATTAGGAAAGTTTTAACAGGGCCTTACAAAATCGACTCTCAGATCTCAATGTTTTATTTTTAGAAAATGTTTGTCAGAAACACCAATTTCACTCATTGATTCATCAATTAAATGCTAAATAAAAGATGATATAATGAAAAATTAACAAATCCAAGTCAGGAAAACATACCCAGCCCAAATTGGTGAAAGATTCCTCAATATCGCCTCAAACGGAGCTCCCAATCTCAAAATATGAAATAATGAGTCTAAGTTCTAAAATCCCTTTTAAAAACCAGCTACAGATGTTGCATTTGCGATCTGGGGTTCACAAATGCGAACTCCGGAAGTGCGACCCATTTATTGCAAATGCGAACTCCGGAAGTGCGATCCATTGATCGCAAATGCGAAGCCTTCTAAAACCAGAGGATGTCCCGAACGCGACCACTGACTTCGCAAAAGCAAAGTTTCACTCTAGCAGTCAACGTTGCAAAAGCGACCACAAGGTCGCAAAAGTGACATGCCGCCCCAAACCCTTTCGCAAATGCGACTGATACCTCGGAAATGCGAGGCTTGCAAATGCGAACTAGTTCTCATATTTGCAAGATCTGCAACACCAACAACATCTGCAACACTAAAACAAGTGCCAAACATTCTAAAACACGTCCGAAATTCACCCGAGCCCTCAAAAATCACAACTGAGCGTCTGATTCCTACCAAACTAACTTTGAATGACACTAAACCTTACACACAAGTTTCAAATGATAAAATGGATCTATTTCATGTCCCGAAACAAAAATTCATTCCCGATAGACACTAAGTTAACTCATGGTCAAAATTAGGAATTGTGAAACCTTCAAATTGTCAACTTTCAGCAAAAAGAGCCAATTCATCCTAGGAACCTCTACATTCAATTTTGGGTATACTGTGTAAGTCCAAAATCACCATACAAACCTAATGGGACCATCAAAATACCGTTTCGGGGTCATTTCCACAAAAGTCAAACTTAGCCAACACTTCCAACTTAAACTTCCAAACTAGGAACTATGTATTTCAAAGCAAACCAACCGAAATCCAACCAACCATCCCCAAAAGTCACACAACCATAAATACACAGCGAGAAGCTTTAAAGGGGAAACAAGGCTTAAATACACAAAACAACCAGTTGGGTCATTATAGTTTCCAATCATCATTTGAATTTGTTTAAGTTGTAAACTTAACAAGATTAATCATCTAGACAAGCTTATCTTAAATAGAAACTATTCAAGACAAAAATAAGAATTTTTATAACAAATACAGAATTATTCAATAACATAAAATGTTTAATTGTTATTTCATACAAGTATACATACAAGTTGGTTATACCCCATATTTTTGTACATAAAAGTAAATCATAAGTTAATTGATGCGTCACTCCCCGACCTCGGTGAGCACAATTGGCGCTCGCCGAGATAACCCAGCCAAGCAAGCCTGTAAAATTCCTTCTATCCGAACTCACCCATGAATAAAGAGAAGATATATTTCATTAATTAGACAATGATAAGGTTACATGAACAATCCAAATTTCATTACCGTTAGAACTTCATTCAAAATTTCTTAAAATATTAAATAAAACATTCATAGTTTAGAAGTGGAAACATATGATACAAATACAACATTTATAATTTGACTTCCAAAAATAAAGGTACCACCGATGCTATGTCTACGGATCCTCTAATATATAAAAAAAAGAGTAGCATGATGGTGCCGCAATCAGGCTCCGGCTATACCGCAAAACAATATACATAGCATACAGGAGATACAAGACCCCGAAATGAAGTGGGGCTCACAAAGTCCGCTTAGGAGAGGGTGTAATGTTATCACTGATCAATACAGCCAGTTGTGGAACCTCCTGCATCCATTAAAGATGCAGCGCCCTGGGAAAATGGGATATTAGTATGTATGGAATAGTACTAGTATGTAAAACTAAACACCCTGTCAATAGAACAAGTAACAGTAAAAGGAGAAGGAAACATGAAATCAATTAGAGCCTCAAAGAGTATAAAGGTGTCAAGTTAGGGAAAAGATAAGGGGAAACAATCTTATCACATCAACACGGGGATTTACCCCTTAATCACTCCTACACTGGCACGTGTAGTTTCGTGGTTAGGTTATTTTGAGCTTCTCTTCCACAATTAGGTATACTAACTTGCAATTGAAACATTATTTTAAATCACAACACCTTTTGTACATTGATCATACTAGATTACATTCTCAGAGGGAATCATTTTATGATAGGAACATTTTGAACACATTTGAGTACATATAACTTTCAACGCAACACTTATTTTAGGATTATCAAATATATTAGGAAGGACTCGGAACACGAGAAATAAGAAGTTGTGCCAATCAGAGTCGCAACATACAAGGACATCATGGAATTTGATTTCTACAAGAGGAGTTTAGCCAACATACCTCGCTTGAGCTTCCTTAAATTACTACAATGTTCCAAAATCCTAGCAATCTCAATCTATTAGAAACATGACAAATTTGAACCATAATTAGGAAGATATTCAGAGTTTCAACTCATGTGAGTATTGTATCAAGCAGTAGATGTGCTTTAAGGTTTCAAGGTTCTCCTATGGGCGATTCCTTCATCCCACAACCCAATATTTTTCCATTTGAGGCCAATAACCTTCCCACCAACCTTGATGGTACATGCATGCATAAATAACAATCAAGAATCACACTTCTAATTACCTACTTTCAGTCCAATCCCAAAATTAAGGGCTAGGGAGTAGAATCTTACCACTTGAGTGAAGACCTTGTGAGTTTTCGTTGTTGAATTTCAAAGTTTGTGCAAGGGTTGATGAACAAAGTACTTGGGGCTTCATCCTTTCTCTCTAAAGCACTCCCCTCACTCTAAAATGGCAGATTTCTGCCTTATAAACGAGACCTAATGGATTTTAATAAATTGGGGTCCGGTTTTAAAAGTCAGAATTTGGACCCTCCGAACTCAACTCTGCGGTCACAGAGTGCACCGCAGATCAGATCTGCGACCTGCAAAATGGATCGCAGAAACAATCCCAAAATCTAGGATGGTCTGGTCCACTATATGGCCAGTTCTGCGGCCCATATATCAATTATGCGGGTGTCTAATGCACCGTAAAATCTCAGTATAGAAATCTGCATGTTTTTTCTACGACGGATCTACGACCCGCGAAATGATTATGCGATTGCATAGTTGACCGCAAAACGACCTCCAAAATTGGCCCATTTGTTTGATCACTCTGCGGCAGATCTACGGTCTGCATATCAGTTCTGAGGTCACATAATGGACCACAGAAACGCTCTGTTCTGCAACAATTTTTCTTCAACTTCTCAATGCTCTGTTCAACCCAAAAAGTTCATACCTCAGCCAGCAAGCTTGCCACGAATATTTTCTACAACCATCAAATTTATTAGCCTACCTCGGCACCACAAAACCCCTAATTTTAGTTAACATTTTACGTGTCCTTACATCTTCCCCCGCTCAGGGTCATTCGTCCTCGAATGAGGGTCAAAATCCGCCATTAGTATCCAATGTGACCCAACTATTAATTCACATACCGGCAGTTCCAAATTTTGAATAACTCTCTAAATTTCCAAAAACCAGAGAATATGAAAACAAGTCCTAACAGCATAACCATAACATTACGATGTAAAATAACATGGAAACAACACCGGCCACAATGCCATAAACATTAAATTACCAAGAAGGAGTATCCTTCACATAAGTTGTTCAGGGGAAACATCATTTGTAGAAAGTTAGCTTTTAATATCATAGACACAACTACATAGCTATTCAAACAAATGAGGATACTTCTTCTTCATCTCTTCCTCGGCTTCCCAGGTGGCCACTTTGATCTATTGGTTTCACCATTACACTTTCACGGAGGCAATCTCTTTGTTTCTCAGCTTTCGGACTTGCCTATCAAGAATGGTACCTGGAATCTCTTCATAAGTCAATTCCTCATTAACCTCTATAATCTCAACCGGAACAATGAGAAACGGCTCTCCAACCACCTTCTTCAACATGGATACATGAAACACCGGGTGCAATACAGAGATCTCTGGAGGTAGTTCTAGCTTGTAAGACACCTGACCAATCTTCTGAATGATTTTGTACTGTCTGACATACCTCGGACTCAATTTTCCTATCCTACCAAATCGCGTAACCCCCTTCATGGGGGAAACCTTCAAGAAGACCCAATCATCATCTTGGAACTCCAAATCCCTATGACGTACATCCGAACAGGACTCTTGATGACTCTTGAGAAAAAGCCATGGTCTTATGTTTATGAATCCCCTCTTTCAACTGTACCAGCAATGGATTGTCATATTGCTTCTCCTTTACTTCCACAACAAGCGATGATTCGCCCCTATTTTGCACAATAACCCCTCCTTCACTAGAGCCTGTAAGACGAACCCCCAAACTAGCTAATTGATGAACTTCGTTGGGGCCTTACACGATGTAAGCTGTGTGGATATGATCCAGACGATTTCTCTAAATGGATAGATGGAATCATGTCCGACCATGACTGGATAGTGCATAAAGACATTTAAGCTAGAAGTCTGTGGTGGTTCAAAGATCCTTTCACAAGTCAGTGCCATGGGATATTGAATGTTCCTATTAATAATGCCTTGAGGATCCAACAGAATACTACCAGGTGCTCAAAAAGCAAATGTGCAAATCATCTGCAAAATGTCTTTGAGAAAGGTATGGAAAAGGCGACCCATAAGTATGAATAACTATTCCGCTATAACCCTCAGGAATGGCCAAAATTGCTATAGAAAAATAACTAGCTAATAACCCTTGGTTGGGAAGATGACGAGGCAACCACTTTTCCCATCAATCCTAATGTTCTAATGTATAGCCTTGTTAGCTCCGTCTATATCCATGATTTCCACCTATTGAACATTTCATTAAAGATAGTGCAGATCATGCCCCAAAGATCCCCAAAAGGAATGTTGTTTTGCCCTCAGGAGAAAAGCCACCTTCTAGTGACATTGAAGCAACAATCAATTGGTAGTCCGAAAATTCTATTTCTCAAAATAGAATCTTGTAACACCCCCACCTTGGGAGGTATGAC
>AWOL01S0046370.1:0-39679 GCA_000715115.1 Nicotiana otophora | reverse complement strand
GATACAAAGGAGTAGGCCACTTACTGAATCTTTGCATTAAATACAATATAGATTTATTTAGCCCTGCGTTGGGTCATCTTACTTTACATCGTACCTGGCCTCGCACAGGACTCGGTAAGATTAATTTCCTTTATCACATCATACCCGGCCTCATAAGGTCTTGGTCATACCCTGCCATGTAAGTGATCGTTTGTACACGGCAACGCAAGGGCTCGGTAATGTCATAAAGAGCTCGGTCGTACCCGGTCATACAAGGTCTCGATTATACCAGACCATATAAGGGCTCGTTAGCATTTCACATCGTACTCAATTGATCAGTAGTTGCACAATAGGTATCGTACATGACTATATATAGTGCAACTCACTAAAAATAGATATACGTTCATATGTGGTGATTTGCAGAATCAACTCCAAGAGATATTAAGTTTAGCCTCAAAATTAACCATGCTTCCCGATCACAGGATACCAACTTGGAACAATTTAAACATTAATAGGAATGCTACCGGCAAGAATATACAAGGATGGAACAACATTATTTAGAGGGGCATAGAACCACCAAATCTTACAGTGCAGGAATTATTTAGAAGGAAGGAGAAACTTATGCTAACTCATGCCAAGAAAGAATGTTGCCCTACTTACCTTGTTGAAGCGCTAGCTACGCTTCTAGGATGATCAACCCTGCCTTCAATGAATCCCCAAAACCTATGCAACTAGATAATAACTATTATAACGATTATTCCAGGCTCCTTCACGCAAATTATTGCAAGATTCAAACTCATCTTCGACTTCTCCTTTACTCGTTTGGAAATTTGAAAGGGGAATTAATAGTATTTTTGGAGAACAAGTGTTGGTGATACTTCTAGAAGATGAGAGGGAATGAACCTTACTGCCTTTTTATACCAACATAGAAATCTCCTTCGGGTCCTCATAAAAAATGGGCCACCCCGTGTTGGTTACGACACCAGGTGGGACACCTGGCGCAAGCTTGCGGAATTGTGTAATCCCCCTTCCCTTCACATATGTCACTGGCTGACTGGCCATGTTTGAGACCAAACTTACCAAGATTTATTTAGGTGTGAGGTGTAAGATCATCTCCCCCTTTGGAATAGTCGTCCTCGAATGTTAGATCACAACCCATCATGATTACATCATTGTTTTCTCCCATAGCTTGGAAAATTGTGGCTATGTAGATTTCATTTGTTCTTTCATTTCCCACGTCATTTATTCCTTACTATTTCTCACACCCCAAAATCGAGGAGCGCAACCGGCACTCAGCCGAGTAAACACAGCCGAGCAAGCCTGCTAGATTCTTTATCCCCAATTCACCCATAATCAAGAAAGGCATGATTTATTAAATTATACAGCAAGAAGTTCATACATACGATGCTGAATCATTTGATTAGCCATTGCGCTTTTAAGTCTCAAAATACATATTTCTTATAGTTCGAATGGAACAAGTGATCAAACACAACATAACTGGTTCAACATTCCCAACACCCATATGCAGCCCACATAGTGTCTACGGAGCCTCTAAAGATACAAAAGAGAGTAAAGATGGTGCCGTCAACAAGCCCCGGCTATACCTCAAAAGTGACCACAATATAAATAAAAGGTACAACACATGACCCCAGAATGAAATGGGGTTCACCGAGTCTGCTGAGAAGATGATGATGTAACACTAACTGCGATCAACACTGTCTGCTATGTAACCACTTGCATCCATTTAAAAATGCAGCGCCCCCGGCAAAAGGGACATTAGTTCCTTCGAATAGTACTAGTATGTAAAGGTAAAACACCATCTCAATAGAAGGGGCAATAATACAAGGGTGAAACAGTCATGAGTTCAATAAGAGCTTTAAAACAGTACTAAAACATCAAGTAAGGATAACATAAGTTCTCAAGTTAATTTCCATGTTATAAGGTTGGGTAATCTTTAGTGCCATATGCCACAATCCACAATACCACCGTGTTCTTACACGGAGTCCGATCTCGACCCGATCGGCTAGGTCATCTCATTTGAAACATCACCCATATACACAATTTCAATTATCATTTCCAGCACAGTTACCACCATGTGTGCGGCATGGCATCCGATCAAGGCCCGATCGGCTAGGCCATCTCACTTGAGACATCAACCATAACCACAATTTCAATTATCTCACATCATAGTTCTTTCATATTGTTTCGATTCATTGGCACTAGTAATCATGATTACAAATCATTCTTGGCACTTGGCCGTATTTCATAATTTCAGTCCCCTTTTGCACATTCAAATATCATTATCATAATCATTATCAGCAACAATAAGGCTTCCCATTCAAGATAGTATGTTCACATAACACAACAATTTGGGAATCTTAGGCACATAGAGTCTTTTCATACAATTTGGCATAACAACCTTTATTTCGATCTTGACATGAAGTCATAACATTTCTAACACATATTCCACATTTTGAACATATCCTCAAATGGCAAGATGACATGATAAAAACATTTAGAATAAATATTGAACATATATCCTTCGACACAACTACATTAGGAATAGCCAATTCAATAATGATCAAGGTCTTACTTCAATTACATGAACATCGTGGAATTCGATTCTAAGAAGAAGGGGGTTTAGCCATACATACCTCAATCCTTCTCTTAATGAAACTAAAATGATCTACTATACTAAGCAACTTCAATCTACAATGACAACATCCAATGGAACCAATATTAGTAACAAATTCCATAGTTTAGGCCATTTATGCATTTTATCAAACACCTAGTAGGCATGAATCTCTACATCCCTTACCCATACAATTAGTTCATCCAATTACAACCATTTACCAATAATTTATCCCACCATTCTTCTTGAACAATCCATAAGTCCAAACATCACATACATGACCATCCATCCACCCACAACTAACAAAATTCCATCAAGTAATCACCTTTCAATCTCTACAATGGTTATGTATTTAAATTGGAAACTTATGGCTTTCAATCACCATACCATATGATCCAATACTTAATTCATACCCATATTCTCATAATATATACATACATGTAAGTCTAAGNTAAAACATCAAGTAAGGATCACATAAGTTCTCAAGTTAATTTCCATCTTATAAGGTTGGGTAATCTTTAGTGCCATATGCCACAATCCACAATACCACCGTGTTCTTACACGGAGTCCGATCTCGACCCGATCGGCTAGGTCATCTCATTTGAAACATCACCCATATACACAATTTCAATTATCATTTCCAGCACAGTTACCACCATGTGTGCGGCATGGCATCCGATCAAGGCCCGATCGGCTAGGCCATCTCACTTGAGACATCAACCATAACCACAATTTCAATTATCTCACATCATAGTTCTTTCATATTGTTTCGATTCATTGGCACTAGTAATCATGATTACAAATCATTCTTGGCACTTGGCCGTATTTCATAATTTCAGTCCCCTTTTGCACATTCAAATATCATTATCATAATCATTATCAGCAACAATAAGGCTTCCCATTCAAGATAGTATGTTCACATAACACAACAATTTGGGAATCTTAGGCACATAGAGTCTTTTCATACAATTTGGCATAACAACCTTTATTTCGATCTTGACATGAAGTCATAACATTTCTAACACATATTCCACATTTTGAACATATCCTCAAATGGCAAGATGACATGATAAAAACATTTAGAATAAATATTGAACATATATCCTTCGACACAACTACATTAGGAATAGCCAATTCAATAATGATCAAGGTCTTACTTCAATTACATGAACATCGTGGAATTCGATTCTAAGAAGAAGGGGGTTTAGCCATACATACCTCAATCCTTCTCTTAATGAAACTAAAATGATCTACTATACTAAGCAACTTCAATCTACAATGACAACATCCAATGGAACCAATATTAGTAACAAATTCCATAGTTTAGGCCATTTATGCATTTTATCAAACACCTAGTAGGCATGAATCTCTACATCCCTTACCCATACAATTAGTTCATCCAATTACAACCATTTACCAATAATTTATCCCACCATTCTTCTTGAACAATCCATAAGTCCAAACATCACATACATGACCATCCATCCACCCACAACTAACAAAATTCCATCAAGTAATCACCTTTCAATCTCTACAATGGTTATGTATTTAAATTGGAAACTTATGGCTTTCAATCACCATACCATATGATCCAATACTTAATTCATACCCATATTCTCATAATATATACATACATGTAAGTCTAAGGGTGTAGGATTACCTTTTGGACGAAATCTTGCAAAACCCTCCTTTGAGTTCTTGAGGAAATTTCTTGAAGATCTATGTATTTTATGGAGGATTGAGTTAGTTTTAGAGTGGAATTGATGTAATAAAACACCAAATTAGTAGGGATTACTCACCTTGAAGATGGGGGGAGTTGGAGGTCTTGAGATAGTGGAAGAAATGCCCAAAGTTCGGTCAAGAAAAATAGGGTAAAATGAACCACGAATCAGTATATAGCATTTTGGGCGTCACAGGCAGATTGGGGCGCTTCCTGTGGCCCAATTTCATGAACCTCAAAAATCCCAGCGCCAGGGCTAGCTCCCCACGCTACCCTGGGCGCTGGCGATGGGAAATCTTTTCTATTTCACCCGAAAATGGGCATAACTCTCTCATACGATGTCCGAATTCGACGATTCTTTTTGTTGTGGCTCCGTAATTTCAATACGGATCTAATGCCTCAATCAAAACTGAATTTGGAACTCGTTTGCTAAATGTGATACCACATATACGCGAAAAAACAACATCGTTGAAACACTTTTGATGTCAAAATAATGTGGTTCCACCCCACAGGTCTCCTTTGATACTCGAATACGTTATTCCCGAATACCGTTGTCGCACTTTAAAATATTAAATCATTAGAAAATTTTAACGGGGCCTTACATTCTCCCCCGCTTAAGATCATTCATCCTCGAATGAGGGTTAGAATTCGCCATACACACCCAATGTGACTTAAATCCTCATCCACGCTCCAATAGTTCCCAATTTTTACTAACTCGAAAACTTTCGCCAGAGTCTCCCCTGTGACTAAGCCTATCCGCCTGTCAGAGAATCTCAATAACCAATCCTACAACATATACATAATCCGATGATGCAATATAACATGAAAACATCACCAACCGTGGCTTCATAAGCAAAATATATTACCAGAAAAGAAACACCCTTAGCATAAGTTGTACAAATGATATGTAATTCACAGGGAACAATTTTAGAGGACGATTACATAGATATTCAAACAAATAAGGGTACTTCTTCTTGATTTCTTCCTCGGCCTCCCATGTGGCTTCTTTAACCTGCTGGTTTCACCATAACACTTTCACGGAGGCAATTTCTTTATTTCATAACTTTTGGACTTGCCGATCAATAATAGAAACTGGAATCTCTTCATAAATCAATTCCTCATTAACCTCAATAGTCTCTACTGGAACAATGAGTGTCGGGTCTCCAACAACTTCCTTTAACATAGACACATGAAATACCGGGTGCCCTAATGACATCTCACGTGGTAGCTCAAGCTTGTACGCCACCTCACCAATCCTCTGAATGATTTTGTATGGTCTGACATACCTCGGATCAATTTCCCTTTCTTACCAAATCGCATTACACCTTTCATGGGGGAAACCTTCAAGAATACCCAATCATCTTCTTTGAACTCTAAATCCCTACGACGAACATCTGAATAGGACTTCTGACGACTCTGAGCAGTCTTCAACTGCTCCCTAATGATTTTATCTTTTTCCAGAGCATGACGCACGAGGTCTGGCCCTATCAACTCTGCATCCCCAATTTTGAACCACCCAGTGGGAGATCTACATCTCCTTCCATATAAAGGTTCGAACGGTGCCATCTGAACACTAGCATGATAACTATTGTTGTAGGCAAATTCTATAAGTGGTAAAGCATCATCCCAGCTACCTTTGAAGTCTAGAATGCAAGCACGCAATATATCCTCAAGCGTCTGAATAGTCCGCTCTTCCTGCCCGTCAGTCTGCGGGTGAAAGGTTGTACTAAGATTCACCTGAGTACCCCAAACCTTGCTGAAATTTCTTCAAAAAATTAGCATTGAATTGTGCTCCACGATCAGAAATGATGGAAATCGGAGTACCATGCAGCCTGACTATTTCATTGATATACAACTAAGCATATTGTTCTGCTATATCGGTAGCCTTAACCGGCAAGAAGTGTGCTGATTTCATGTGTAGATCCACAATCACCCAAATTGAGTCCAACTTACGAGGAGTAGGAGATAATCCTATCATGAAGTCC
This sequence comes from Nicotiana otophora, assembly GCA_000715115.1. Classification (NCBI taxonomy): domain Eukaryota; kingdom Viridiplantae; phylum Streptophyta; class Magnoliopsida; order Solanales; family Solanaceae; genus Nicotiana; species Nicotiana otophora. The sequence goes on along the minus strand of AWOL01S0046370.1, from coordinate 33,363 downwards.
ATATTAATCATTTCCCACTTTCACATTGGAATTTCTATGTTTTGTGCCAGACCACCGGGCCTTTGGTGTTCGGCCTTCACTTTCTGACAATTTGGACATCTTGCCACAAAGTCCGCTACATTCCTCTTCATATCATTCCACCAGTAGACTTCCTTAAGATCATGATACATTTTCGTAGAACCCGGGTGCACGGAATACCTAGAGGTGTGAGCCTCTGTCATGATATTTCTCGAGAGACCATCTACATTTCGATCACATAGATGCCCTTGGTACCTTAGTGTACCATCACACATGTCAATAGAAAAGTCCATGGTCTTATGTTTATGAATTCCCTCTTTCAATTGTGCCAACAATGGATCGTTGTATTGCTTCTCCTTAACTTCCACCACAAGTGATGATTCAGTCCTATTTTGTACAATCACCCCTTCTTCACTAGAGTCTGCAAGACGAACTCCCAAACTAGATAATCGGTGAACTTCTTGGCCAATGGCCTTTGGTATGCCTCCAAGTGAGCCAAACTACCCATAGATATTTGGCTAAGAGCATCCGCCACAACATTGGACTTTCCAGGGTGATACAGAATATCGATGTCGTAGTCCTTGAGTAACTCAAACCATCTTCTCTGCCTCAGATTCAATTCCTTCTGCTTGAAAATATATTGAAGGCTCCTATGGTCAGTGAATATATCTACATGGACCCCATATAAATAATGACACCAAATTTTCAATGCAAATATCACCTCCGCAAGTTCTAAATCATGTGTTGGATAGTTCTTTTTATGATTCTTCAGTTACCTATAAGCATAAGCTATCATCTTTCCTTGTTGAATTAATACACATCCAACCCCAATTCTTGAAGCATCACAATATACCACAAATCCATCTGCACCATCTGGCAAGGTCAACACCGGTGCCATAGTCAATCTTGCTTTCGATTCCTGGAAACTCCTTTCACATGCTTCTTACCACTGGAACTTAATTGCCTTCTGCGTCAATTTAGTCAACGGTGAGGCAAGGTTAGAAAACCCCTCCACAAACTTTCTGTAATATCCAGTTAAGCCTAAGAAACTGTGAATCTCTATTGGAGTTGTAGACCTCGGCCAATTCTTTACAGCTGCAATTTTTTGAGGGTCAACCTTAATTCCTTCACTAGAGATGACATGACCCAAAAATGTGACAGATTCAAGCCAAAATTCACACTTTGAAAACTTTGCATATAAATGGTGGTGATGTAGGGTTTGCAGAACTACCCTACGATGATCAGCATGGTCCTCTCGACTTCGTGAGTATATAAGAATATCGTCAATGAACACTATCACAAAGGAATCGAGGAACGACTTGAAAACTCGGTTCATAACATCCGTGAAGGCTGCCAGTGCATTATTTAGCCCAAAGGACATCACTAGAAACTCAAAATGCCCATACCGGGTCCTAAACGTTGTTTTTGGAATATCCTGCTCCCTGACCTTCAATTGATGATACCGGGATCTTAAAACAATTTTGGAGAAGTACCTGGCACCTTGCAATTGATCAAACAAGTCATCTATCATTGGTAGTAGGTATTAATTTTTGATTGTCACCTTGTTGAGCTACCGATAGTCAATGCACATTCTCGGTGACCCATCTTTCTTCTTTACAAAAAGGACCGGTATGCACCAAGGCGACACACTTGGCCGGATAAAACCTTTTTCTAACAAATATCTCAATTATTCTTTCAGCTCCTTCAACTCTACTGGTGCCATTCTGTATGGTGGAATAGATATAGGATGTGTGTCTGGTATCACATCAATTCCAAAATCAATCTCCCTCTCTTGTGGGATCCCAGGGAGTCCATCCGGGAAGACTCCTGGAAATTCATTCGTAACAGGCACAGACTCAAGTGTAGGTGCCACAGCGTTGGAGTCCGTAACCCGGACCAAATGGCAAATACACCCCTTGTTGATCATATTTGTGGCCTCAAGGTAAGAAATAAACCTACCCTTCAGCACTACATCATCACCCTTCTACTCAATAACTGGCTCATTTAGAAATTTGAACCTAATAGTTCTAGTTCGGAAAATAAAGCTTGGCAAAACTTGAATAACGCCAATCCATCCCCATTATCACATCAAAATCGACCATTATCAATTTAATAAGATCGGCCATGGTGTCCCGATGACGCAACGTGACAACACAATCCCTATAAACCCGTGCGGCCAAAATAGACTCACCAGCCGGAGTAGATACAGAGAACGGCTCATGAAGTTGTTTTGGTTGTATCCCAAATTTCATAGCAACATAAGGTATGACATATGAAAAAGTGGAACCGGGATCACTAAGAGCATATACATCATGAGATTGGACAATCAATATACCTGTGACAACATCTGGAGAAGCCTCTAAATTCTGGCGACCTCTCATAGCATAGAAACGGCCGAATCCTCCCGAACTCTGTGCTCCACCTCTAGCTGCACCAAGCCCTGCTGGTGCTGAGGTGCCTCGAGCTGGAGGGGGTGCTGAAGATCTAGAAGCTGCAGAACTGGATGGTTGTGCTGTGCCCCTGCCCGCACCCTGGCGGGGTGCATGACATTCCCTCTGAATATGACCCCTGAATCCGCACCCGTAACATTGTGGCAGGTCCATGTAGCAGATTCCCAAATGCATCCTCCCACACTTGGGGCATGGGGCCCTCCGCTGCTGCTGGAATGTTCCTCCTGATCGGCCCTGCTAGTGGGGTCCCCTGCTGCCCTGATTGGTCCTGAAACAACTCGCCTACCACTGACTATCCCCTACTGGTGGTGCACTGGCTAAAGACTGAGCAAACGACTGGGATGGCCCTGTTGAAAGCTGATCTTCCCCCACCAAATTACTCACCAAAGTTTCCTACGGACCTGGCCTTGCTAGTACCCTCTCGCTCCCTTCTAATCTTGAACTTACGGTACTTTGTAGCTTGAGAAAATGCTACCATTTTCCCATAGTTTACATCTGAATTCAAGGCAGCTGTAGCGGCCTTATTGAAAACCAAGGGACTAAGGCCATGAACAAACCGGCGCACTCTAGACTCCATAGTATGCAACATTAGAATGGCATATTTTGACAGGCGCGCGAACTCCATGTGATACTCCAACACACTCCTACTCCCTTGCTTAAGATTTTCAAACTCTGCGACACGAGCTGCCCTCGACCGGCAAGAAATGGTCCATGAAAGCGTCAGCAAACTCGCTCCACCTTGCTGGAGGGCTCCCCTCCTCCGAAGAGTCCTCCCACAACTCAAACCAAAAATAGGCCACCCCTTTCAGGCGGTAGTTGGCCAACTCCACTCCATCCGTCTCAATAGCGGGCATAACCCGGAGAGTCTTACACATCTCATCAATGAAGTCCTGTGGGTCTTCCTCGGGATTAGCACCCGTGAACACTCAAGGATCCAACTGAGGAAACTTGTCCACCCTGAAACCACTAGAATCCCTTGTTGGCTTGAATAAGTGGGTGCAACATTTGATCTCTAGGCTTGAGAAGCCACTATCTATGTCAGCATCTGGATAGCTCCCCTAAGATCAACATCAGAAACACCAGAATCAGAAGCTGGGACTAGAGGTGGAACTCGTATATCAGTTGGAGGGACTGTTGGACCCTCAGTAGGTGTAGGGATAGGTGCAGTCTGATCAGTCGTAATAGAGTCAGGCAGTGTAGTAGCTGGAGAAATGTTCTCACTCCTCGCGTGCTCACCCGCATCATCAATTATAGGATCAATTGTCACTCCTAGGGTTACATTGGCTCTTTGGCCAGTTCTTGCCTTCTTCTTAGGTGCCATGTACTGAAAATTAGAGCAACGTAGGAGTTAAAGGAGGAACAATCTTACAACCAACTTTATCGCACGATCAAGAACATGAAAGAAGGGTATTATTCCTAAATGCCCATGTAGAATCCTAATTATAGATGTGGTCAACAACACGCTGATAATAAGGACTCTACTAGATAAGGCTCCGAGACATCCTAGGACACTTTAAAACCTTAGGCTCTGATACCAAGTTTGTCACGCCCCAAAATCAAATAGCGCGACCAGCGTTCAACCGAGTAAACCCATCCGAGCAAGCCTGTTAGATTCTTTATCCCCAATTCACCCATAATCAAGAAAAGAGATGATTTCATAAACTATACAGCAAGAAGTTCATACATACGATGCTAAATCATTTGATTAGCCATTGCGCCTTTAAGTCTCAAAATACATATTTCTTATAGTTAGAATGGAACAACTAATCAAACACAACATAACTGGTTCAACATTCCCAACACCTATATACAACCCACATAGTGTCTACGGAGCCTCAAAAGATACAAAATAGAGTAAAGATGGTGCCGGCAGCAAAGCCCTGGCTATACCTCAAAAGTGACCACAATATAAACAAAAGTAAGAATACATGACACCGGAATGAAATGGGGCTCACCGAGTCTGCTGAGAAGATGATGATGTAACACTAGCTGCGATCAACACTGTCTGCTATGTAACCACCTACATTCATTTAAAGATGCAGCGCCCCCGGCAAAATGAACGTTAGTACCGTCGACTAGTACTAGTATGTAAAGCTAAAATACCATCTCAATAGAATGGACAATAATACAAGGGGGAAACAGTCATGAGTTCAATAAGAGCTTTAAAACAATACTAAAACATCAAGTAAGGATCACATAAGTTCTCAAGTTAATTTCAATCTTATAAGGTTGGGTAATCTTTAGTGCCATATGCCACAATCCACAATACCACCGTGTTCTTACACGTAGTCCGATCTCGACCCGATCGGCTAGGTCATCGCATTTGAGACATCACACATATCCACACATTTCAATTATCATTTCCAGCACAGTTACCACCATGTGTGCGGCATGGCGTCCGATCACGGCCCCATCGGCTAGGCCATCTCACTTAAGACATCAACCATAACCACAATTTCAATTATCTCACATCATAATTCTTTCATATTCTTTCGATTCATTGGCACTAGTAATCACGATTACAAATCATTCTTGGCACTTGGCTGTATTTCATAATTTCAGTCCCCTTTTCCACATTCAAATATCATTATCATAATCATTATCAACAACAATAAGGCTTCCCATTCAAGACAACAAGTTCACATAACACAACAATTTGGGAATCGTAAGCATAAAGAGGCTTTTCATACAATTTGGCATAACAACCTTTATTTCGATCTTGACATGAAGTCATAACATTTCTAATACATATTCCACATTTTGAACATATCCTCAAATGGAAAGATAACATGATAAAAACATTTAGAATAAATATTGAATATATATCCTTCGACACAACCATATTAGGAATAACCAATTCAATAATGATCAAGGTCTTGCATCAATTATATGAACACCATGGAATTCGATAATCAATACACATCCTTAACGAACCATCATTCTTTCAAACAAATAGCACTTAGGCTCCCCACGGGGAAGTGGTGGGTCGAATTAAGCCCTGATCAATAAGTTCCTTCAACTAGTATGTTAACCTTAAACTCCGCAGGAGCCATTTTGTATGGATGAATAGATATAAGCTGAATATCGAGTGGCACATCGATAGAAAACTCAATCCAGGAACACATTAGGAAATTCACTAAAGACCAAAACCGATTAAAGGGTGGGATGCTTCGCCATCTTGTACCCATACCATCTGATAGAAACATCCTTTCGTGATCATCTTTCAGGCCCTAAGGTAAGAAATAAGCTTCCCTTATGGCTCTGTGACATTACCATTCCATTCGATAACGGGCTCTCCTAGAAAGTTAAAGCGAAATACTTTACTCTAACAATCCACTATGGCTTAACAAGAGGCCAGTCAATCAATTCCCATAATGACATTCAATTCTACAATTTTAATTCAATCAAATCGGTCAAGGTAAGGTGATAATAAATCATCACATCATAATCTCGATACATTCGCCTAAATATCACAGACACGCCCACTGGCGTGGACACCTCAAACGATTGTCGTAGCAATACATACTTTACCAGATTAACCAGCAACACATGGATTAATATACGACAGGATAGAACCTATCTACCAAAGCATATACACTAATGAAAAGCGCAGATAATATACATGTGATCGCATTTGGTCAAGTCTCTAAATTCTGACATCCTAACAACACATAGATGCGATTTTCGTATTGCCCACTTGGGCTGGACATGGGCATTCTACCTCTACCTCTATCCCTTCCCATCGACAGTCATATACCTTGCTCACGAGGATGTGTTGTCAATAAAGAGACTGCTACCGACCTCGTAGGTGGTATCACGCCACCCATATTTCTTACTGGGAAAAAGTGCATGATGTGATCAGGCTGCCCGCATGAGAAACACAAATTCGAACCCTAGAAGCAATGCCCAAAATGACTCCTACAACATCGACTACAACGTTGCTTCAAGGGTCGCACCCTGTTAGTATCCCCACTATTCTGCAAACTCTGCCCTTGGAAATTCTAGCCCTAACCTAAGGTCTGTTCTCAACATTTTCCATAAAACTGTGATTGAATGCTGGTCTCCAAGTTAGGTGACTGCCGAAGCAATGGGGACCTAAACAACCTCGAAATCCTCCTGTATCTCTTGTGGACCGGGCCATTTTAGATTAACCCTAGTTGTGATCTCGAGCTAGTTGTTGTAGCCTATTGTGATCCTCTAAGTTCTGTGCATAGTCCTGAATAGGAGCAATATCCGTAATCAGGTTCAAGGAAGTTGTAGTAACCACATAAAGAAACTCAATGAAAGTGGAATATTATTTTTGTTCAGCATCCTTGAATCTTCCACTAGCGTAACCACATATTTTTCTTTGGCCTTATTTTTCTTCAATTATAATTACGCTCTATTATTCATTGCTGGCATATGTCTAAAATATTTTCTTTCCATTGGAGGGAATGTGCAAATATTTGACACTTGAGGATAACTCTTTTATTTTTCTGACTGCATTATTTTGTTCCTTGCCCCATGACTGGGCATTTTTCTTAAACATTTTTGTGAGAGGAGAAATATGTGTAGAAACATTAGGAACTAAATCTCTCACATAATTTATTATTCCCAAAAAATATGAGATTTGATTTGATGTGAACCCAGTAGGAAGGAACTTGAGAAATATGAGGACCTAGGGTGTATTCTCTATATGCAAAATGCATGCCCAAAAAATTAATTTCTTGTTTTGCAAAAACCATCTTTTTGGCTGAAAGCATGATGCCATTTTTTTACACTAAAGATTCAAAATGATTGAGCAAATATAAGTTCCTCCCAAGTATAATTGAACAATAAAATATCATCAATGTAAACAAGTGAAATATTTTTATCATGGCCTTTTGAAACAAAGATGGAGCATTCTTTAAACTAAAAGGCATGACTTTCCACTGAAAATGGTGATCGAGAATGCAAAAACTAGTTTTTTCCCGATCATTCGGGTGGATTCACGGTGCCTAAGGCATGATTTGAGATCAAACCTAGAAAATATTTTGCTTTGGTAAGTTGGGAGAAAAGGATGAGCTTATTTGGCATGGGAAAGTTGTCATAAAAAAATTGATTGAGTGGTTGGTAATTAATTACCAATCTCAATTTATCTCTCGTTTGCTCGGCTCTTTTGTTGACATAAAATGCTTTGCACGCCCATTGTTAATTTGATGGCTCGATGAGATCAAAATCCACTAGCTCCTGACACTCCTTTTTTGCAAGCTGAATGTGGTCGGGATTCATACCAAAGTGACTTGCCTTTGTAGAATTGATATTCTCATTTTTCTTTCAAGACGGCTTGATGAAGAACTCTTCATTTTTCCATAAAGGATTGTCACATTTGGTTAAATATTCAGTGTGAGATTCTAAACAGGAGTGTTGCGTGATTTATAAGTGTTATCCCATTAGCTTTGATCTAGAGTTTGTCCTGCAAAACCATATAAATGTCAAAATCAATAACCAAATCCTTACCTGGGACATGTGACCTAATCAATTTTGTCTTGTACTTCAGTCATGGGAAGAATTGAATGGTGATCGAGTGCTTTGTAATGATGGTTATGGTCAGAATTCCATTAGAGGCGTTGTCAAAATTCATGAAGTATGACACCCAGTACTAATTTGGAACAACCGTAGGATAATGTGTGAGGAGTATGCTCCCGTGGCAAATAAAAGCTATGACATGTGTTGGTTTGTCCCACTTGGATGCATAGACTTTGAACTCTACTTGCGGGATCACCGTGATATTGTCAATCTCTTCCCATGTGTTGGTTTGTCCTAAACACCATATTCATAAACATCCAAAGAAAAAAGTATCTCTTCTGTGGGCACATCTTCAAGTGAGAAAACAAATTCAAGATACTCATCATCACTAAATGAACGCTTGTGATTTCAAAGAGAATTCTAATAGTCTGTTTGGATAGCGAGTAGTTTCGCGCAAAATTTCCTATTTTGTTACAAATAAAACATGCTCTATTTGTCCTTGCACTGCCCGACCTTCTCCGTCTGAAGTATTTTATTTTCCTTCTGAATCTAGACATGTCGCCTGGGAATTTAGGCAACCTAAACCTTTTGAACTTCTTCCTTGGCACCTGGCATGAGCAATGTTTCTTTCCTATGATTAAAATCTGACCTAGAGCAAGCTCTATCAAGTGCTGGATCATTCTTCATTATCTTTTTTGTTCTGTCAGAATTATATCTCCGTTCTGGAATGGGCCTATCAGTTATCCCATCTTGACCATCATCAACTTTGAAGACATTTGGCTCCCTGGGCTGATTCATGAAAATAGAAGGAAGTTCTTCTTCTGAGGAATCTTTGCAGTAATCCGTACTTACCTCAGAACTATCCTCATGTGCTACCCTTATTTGATTACATAGTACAACTGGTGTTAAATAAGTACAACTAACATAAAAGTTTTACAATGTAAGACTCTTATTTGGCTAGCAGACAAAACATAAAAGCATGATCAAAAACAAATTGCATGGTCTTATATTTTAGAATTAGTTTGGACAAGACATGGATGAGGCAAAGTGACCCATGAATAGTATTTGCATGGCATTGGTTTTGGGTAAATTTATTGCTTGACATGGATGACTTTTCTTTGATGACGCAAGGGGCCCTTGAATAGTATTTGGACAGTATAAAACTTGGGGAAATTTATGTCTTGACATGGGTAGGCAGATTAATCGATATACTTTGATTTTATGGTAACCTTTGGTGGGTTAAAGTGTCTAAAAAGGGAAAAACTTCTGTAGATTTGTTTGTTTTTTCATAGTAATTTCTTGTGGGGTAGAGTGGTAAAAAGGATAAAAAAAAGGGATACATACTTTTATTTCTTCAAATGGGTACTTACCTAGAGAGTTAAGAGGCCAAATTTATTTTAGACACTTGTGCAGTTTTTAGTGCAGGAAAAAGGGGGATTATGGAAGGGAAGTTGGCTAAAAAGGATAAGAAGACTTATGCAAATTATTTCTTGGCTCATGATTATGCATTATGCTTGTCTTTTAACCATTCTAGCCCTCACTTTTCAGCTCTTGTCAAATATCTCTTTGCGTGCGAATGATTTTCTTCTATATTTCCTATTCTTTTAACTTTCTTCTTCAGCGACAAAGTACCGATATTCCCAACTTAAATTGATCTTAGCAATGTTTGCTGGATAAATGTCATAGGTGTCTGGTAAGTCTTCAAGCATTTCGTTTTATCCCATAAGTGATGTCTTAACATTTTTTCAATGGAGGTGGGTGGATGAATAATTAAAACTTCCTTCCTCTCCTGGACATATCTCCTCCCGAAGGGTCTTATTTTTCTAAAAAATGAGCCTATGAGATCCAACGTGCTCCTTTTCCATTGCTATGACTGTGACTGGATAATGAAACAAATAGGACATCGTAGGCATCACCTTTATAGTTCTTTTGATCACACTAAATGGCGTGTGGAACATAAATATTTTGACTCCACAAGAATGAAAATGATGAACCTAATATTTTTGAGGTTAGAACCACAACAAAAATGTTTTAGGAAATGTTCGAGATTGTCAAAGTCTCGAAAATCATGCCACTTGAATTCCATGAGATTGTGGTATTAATGGCAGAGATATCAAGTGAACCATAAGAGATCATTTGGAAACTTCTTGGCCCACGCTATGAACACACGGTATAGTGAATATTCCGGATTATCACCAAAGAGTGCTAGTATGGAAACTCCTTAGTTTCAAAAAACCTGGAGTTCATAAAAACTTTTCTCTCTAATAAGATGGAAGGATCAATAGGATCTGAAAAATCAAACAACTCCGGCGGGTGATGTAATAATGGAGAACCTGGGTGTGGCTCATGTGAGAATATGAACATTTTAACTGCGGATTTATTCATCTTCATGTGCTTTTGTTGTAGAAACCTTTTGAAACAATCACCTTGCGTTCAAAGAAAATCACTAAAAATATTATCTTCCCCTTTAATGTGCTTGGGATGAAACTTGTATGGAGAAACCATTGAGCCCATTCGAGAATTTGCTAATTCAGAATGACCATTGGATTCAACTGGATCATCCTTGGAAAATCTTTCATATCCATCTCTATAAGAAATTGTGATTGAATTAAAAAAATATTAAACATTTTAATCCCATTTTTAGTGTTATAATATCCTTGCAAGTGGAATGATAGTGTTGTTCGGCATCCTTGAATCTTACACTCGCGTAACCACATATTTTTCTCTGACCATTTTCTTCCTCAAACATATGCGCTGCAAAATTAATTACTGGCATCTGTCTGTAATATTTTCTTTCCATTGGAGGGAATGTGCAAAGATTTGACACTTTGGGATATCTCTTTTATTTTTTTCATTGCATCATTTTGTTCCTTGCCTCATGGCTAGGCATTTTTCTTCAACATTTTTGGGAGGGGAGAAATATAAGTAAAAACATTAGGATTAATCATCATGGTGTTGTTTGTGATATCACCATGATGCTATGGATCTCTTCTTTCACCTTTGGCTTTTGTTCTGAAATTTGGTAATGATCATCACCTTATTCCACATAAACATACAAGGGAAAGAAAATCTCTTATGTGGGCTCATCTTCATGTGAAAAAACTGATTCAAAATTGTCATCCTCACTAAAATGAACGCATGTGTAATATTTAATTTAAGAGAGAAGTCTAATAGAATGCTTGAACTACGGGCAGTTCTGCGCAAAATGTCTTACTTTATTACAAATAAAATAGGCTATATTTCTCTTTGCATGGACTTCTCCTTCTAAAGTATTTTGTTTTCCTTCTGAACCTGGACTTGTCGCTTGAGAATTTGGGAATCCTGAATCTTCTGAACTTCTTCCTTAGCGTCTTGCATGAGCAATATTTCTTTCCCTTGATTAAATGATTATTCATTATCTGTTTGGTTGTGGTAGAATCATATCTCCTTTGTATAATGGGTTCACCAATCATCCCATCTTGATCATCATCAACTTTGGAGGCTCAAGTTCCCTGCGTTGATTCATGAAAATGGGGAGAAGTTCTTCTTCTGATGAATCTTAGGAGGAATCAGCACTTACCTAGGATATATCCTCATGTACTACTCTTATTTAATTAAATAGTACAAGTGGTGCAAAAAAAGAACAACAAACATAAAATCCTTACAATGTAAGATCCTTATTTGGCTAATAGACAAAACATAAAAGAATGATCAAGAGCTGGAAAAACAATTTCATGGCCTTGGGTTTTGAAATTAGTTTGGACAAGACATGGATGATGGTAAAGGGACCGATGAATAGTATTTTCATGCCATTGGATTTGGGTAAATGCATGGCTTGACATGGATGACCTTTCTTTGATGATATGATGGACCCTTGAATAGCATTTGCATGGCATAGAACTTGGAAAATTTTATGGCTTGAAATGGGTAGGAAACTTTATTGATATATATTTGTATTTTAATGGTAACTTTTGGTGGTTTAAACTGGCTAAATGGTGAAAAACTTATGTAGATTGTTTGTTTTTCCATGGTAATTTCTTATGGGGTAGAGTGGTGAAAAGGATAAATAAGGTGTGCAAAATTTTATTTCTTCAAATGGGTAATTACTTAGGGGGTTAAGAGTTGAAAATGGTGATACTTGTGCAGTTTTATAGATTAGGAAAAATGGGGATTATGGACGGGAAGTTGGCTATAAAGGTTTAGAAGACTTAGGCAAATTATTTCCTGACTCATGATTATGCATTATACTTGTCTTTTAACCCTTATATCCTTTGATTTTCAGCACTTGTGAAACATCACTTTGCATGCGGATGAGTTTTTCTTCAATAATTCCTACTCTTTTACCTTTCTTCTTCAGGGACGAAGTACCGACATCCACATTTAAATTTATCTTAGAAATTTCTGCTGGCGAGTCTTCAAGCATTTCCTTATATCTCTTAAGCCCCACTTCATTTCGGGGTCATTTATCTTTTGTTTCTCATGTACTGTGTTTTGAGGTATAGCCGGGGCCTTGTTGCCGACATTTCCATATTACTCTTCTATTGTACTTAGAGGCTCCTTAGACAGATTATGGGTTATGGTTGATGTTGGGAATTGGACTAGAAATGTTGGTACATGGAAATCATGTTTTTCATTAATTCTATAAACTCGTAATATTTTGGAATTTATAAATGAAGCTGCTAATGGCAATGAAATGGAAGTTATTAATGAAATATTTTCAATGTTGATTAATAGAGTTCATCTCCTCTTTATTCATGGATGAGTTTAGGTAGAAGGAAATCTAACAGGCTTGCTCGGCTGGGTTCTCTCGGTTGAGTGTCGATCGGGCTCCCCGAGTTTGGGGCGTGACAAACTTGGTATCAGAGCCTAAGGTTTTAAAGTGTCCTATGATGTCTCGGAGCCGTGTCTAGCAGAGTCCTTCTTATCGGTGTGTTGTCGACCACATCTTTAATGAGGAGTCTACTTAGACATTTAGGAATTTCACTCTTCTTTGATACTCCAGATCTTGCGATAGATCTCAAGATAGGAAGCTAATTTCCTCGTTATGTCTTATTTTTTATTACCAGGTGAGTAATCCACTAGTTTGAAACAGTGAGGAGGGAATGACCGCGCCATTGAATATGGGGGAGATTACACAAGAGTTCGTTGGGAGAATGCGTCAAGCCGTGGAGGGGATGGAAGAACTTATTGCTAAGGGAAGTGTCCTTGTTCCTACCAATGTCACCGCACCACCGGATCGCGTGGTGAGAGAATCTGAGAAGCGAAAAAGGGTTATTGGTACTAATGAGCCGAATTGTTTGGTTTGCAAGAAGCGTCACTTGGGGAGATGTTGGATGACTCTTGAAATATGTTATGGTTGTGGAAAGAGGGGGCACAAGAAGAATAAATGCCCAAGGTTGGGTACACCCATCCAGTTGTGTCCGTCATGCAGGAAGGAACATTTGTCGTCGTGTTATGAGTATGCTCGGTAGCGCATTTGGGGTAAAAGCTTTGGGAAGTACCAAAGGCCCACACAACAACCTAGTGCTAGAATTATTACTCTCGCATTGGAAGCATGGATGAAGGATAAGGGGTATGCTTGTGATGTATGCAAAAAGGGTAAATATCAGGTTAGTGAGACTAATCAGTTTAGCGGACCTTATCCCCGTTGTGTGAAGTGTATGAGATGTCATTTGGGTGTATGTCACTATGGTACTAATGTATGTTTTGGATGTGGAGTAGAGGGACATTAATTAAGGTACTACTCTGTCAATCTAAAGTCATCAAGTAAGTCACTCCTTAGTACATCACTATGAACATCGCATTATTTTCCTTGTTGTATATGTACATCCATATTAAAGAGGCCTACATAAATATGGTCGTAACCAAAATGTCGAATCACAAAACATTGCATGTATCTACTCTTTGAACGAGACACATTATTCGCGAATCCACTCTATCACAAATTCTTTTATTTACTACATATTGTGGAACTGAGCTCTATAGTTATGTCCTTGAATTGAGTTATAACTCTCAGATTAGTACTTCCCACTTGCTTTTCCTAACTTCCCAACAAGGGACTATATCTGATGAATTTCGTACGGAACCTTTTGATTCGAATGGATAACATCTTCTCATTTGTTCCTATGCATGCACCATAGTAATAATTACCAACGTGGTATCATATCTAATGTAAGACAGCCTAGTGTTGAGATCCTTCTTAAGCAACTCTTTCTTTCTCCGATATATCTCACTCATATGGCTTGAACAGTCACCCTACTTCTTTGTGAGTATTATTATGAATCCTTTCCATGGTCTAGTAACATGAGAGCATATCTTAGTACCTATCATGTGCGTACATGTCAATTGAAAGGGGCCACTTGTCCGCATAAAGCTTTTGAGCAATTTGAGGTTTTCACAAATTCACCAGAGGAAGATCTATTTGTTCTCCCATCTCAGTATGACTTTCATGTCCACCTAGATCCTGCCTCAGTGCGAAACTAACATTGTTACTAGTATTGTAGTTACACATGAAGTTGCCTAGTATTGCAACTTGAGAATTGTTATGGCAAAGTGTTCATAGCTCATAGCTCATAGCAAAGTGTACATTCTCTAACCAATACATGATTTCATCCAAACATTAAGATGTTCTATCTATATAATTTCACTCGTGTGTGGTTGAAAGTTAAACAGCTTTATCATGAGCATATTGATTTGAAAGACAAGTTTGTTGTATCTCTAGTCCTCTCATATAGGATCAACTATTGTGAAGGGTTAAGCTGTCAGAATGATAATAATATCACAAATGTTCAACTTCTTTTTCATCCTTGTAGGCTTGTGGCATAGATTTCTTGTGCTAGTTACCATTAAGAGCATAATGCAACTTCATCTATTTTGAAACCCATATCACATTTAGGGTGTTGGAACATTCTCACTTCAAGTTAAACTGATTTTCCCTACAATCCAGGAGACGACTGGTTTCATGTTCTTGGCCATTTCTCTTTGAGGCTTACTATTGACGAACAAGACACATATGGAATGAAACAATTGTTGCTGTCCTTTTTTCTTATGACTCATTTCTTTTACATCTCAGAATCATGTACATGGTTCCCATATTATCAAAGCCTACTAGGCAACTCTATGACTTGTTTGTTGGACCAATGATTTCACCACAACAAATCACCATGTCAGCGCTATTGGTAGTGATCTTCATGTCTCTTACGATATAACCTCCAGAAATGCCGTGCTCAGCACGTTGATGGATTCTTGAATAGTTCCAGGCCAATCTCGAACATTGTTGTTCCTATTTATAGATAACCTATGGGGTTGAAGGTTCAAACATGTCAAAGAAGAAGCATCATCCCGTGATGAAATATATTGGATAGAAAATTTTATGGTCATATTCAAGCTAGCACATCTTAGATTAATTTTTTGAGATCGCCAAAGTTTTAGTTTGGGTGTTTGGCATAGAAATTTAGATTGGAAGAAAGTGAACGGGTTATTCTAAAGATTGCTCTATGAATATATTGTGTGAATTGTTAAGGAAGGTAAAGTATATGTAGTCACATTAGGCCTTATGAAATCTTGAAAGGAAATAGCCAAACTATGAGTATGATATCCCTATTATTGTTCTCCGTGTACCCAGTGTTTCATGTGTCTATGTCTAAGAAGGTGAAGTTAATGGATAATTAGATTATGAGGAGCAACTATTTTCTTTCCTTGTTAGATAAGTCCGGATGTTAAGATTGCCTCCGTCAAGTGCTATGGCTAAGTCTGTGAGTCCAGGAGATCACCTCGTAGGCCGAAAGTGTTGAGGAAAGAAATATTGTTACTTGTGTGTAGAGCCAAATAGTTGTAGTTAAAAAACGTACCTTCTATGCATTATGGTGTAAATGTGTACATTTCATGTAAAGATACCACTTTTGTTAATGTAATGTCCTAATATTGAGATAGGTGTTGTTGATATATACGGTGATGCGTTGTTAAGTAATGGATATATTGTTAGGATTGATTTTTGGGATTCTGTGACAGGTGCATAGGCCCAGTTATAGGGGAAACTCTATCGAAATGTTTAAGAATTTGTAAACATAGCCAAATCTTAAGGTCCATAAGTAAGTTAAAATTTTGGAAAGGATGTATAAGACCGATGTAGTCATAAGTTCCTATGTATAATGGTTGGAGGTAAAATGATGGTAACTCTATTCTTAGAAGGGACTTGTAAAACATTCGAGGACAAATGCTCTTAAGTGGGAGAAAATTTAACACCCCGGAAAATTTAGAAGTACTTAAGCACTATTAAGAAAGTCGATGTGCGCTAATTATATTTATGATGGAATAAAGTTTCAAGTGAATTCGCACAAGACCTAACTTCAAACGCTTATACCTCTCTTGATATGAAGAGTTATATGGTGTATTACCTAAAAACTTAAATCCCTTTGAGTCTAGTTTCCAACGCTTCAAACCGTTTGTCATTTGGACATTCCTACAAGAAGTTATGACCAAATTACCAAAGGCTGCCAGAATGCAATTCTGCGACCATTATGCGAACGCAAAATGGTTATGCGACTGCAAACTGGTCGCAGAATGGACCAGAACAGCCCAGTTCTGGGCACCTAAATGTGTGACCATTATGCGACCTGCACACCAATTGTGCGGTCCATTGTGCGACCGCATAGTTGAATTCGGAGGGTTAATTTTCCTCATTTCATAACCCGACCCCATTTTGATAAATAGGCTTTGGGGCTTATTTTGCGGTATTTTTCTGAGGGTTTTAGAGAGAGGTAAGAGCATTTTAGAGAGATAAGTAGGGAACCTAATATTATAATCATCCAATCTTTCACCAATCTTCAAGAATCAAGGAAGCTAATCACTAGACCTTCATCTAAGAGGTAAGGTTCCATACCCTAGTTTTCCAATTTCGAATTTGGGTAAAAGATGGTTGATTTTGAGTATGATTCTTGGGTATAAGAGTATTATTTATAAATGCTTGTACTAATAANCAAGTGAGTTCGCAAAAGACCTAACTTCAAACTATCATACCTCTCATGATATGAAGATTTATATAGTGAATTACCTATAAAATTAAAGACCTTTGAGTTTTGTGGAAAGAGTGTTGAGCTCAAATAAGTAAAGATTGGGTTGTGGAGTGAAGGAAATCTTGTAGAAGAACCTTGTAGTAAGATTTACACACCTAGTGTTTGATAAAATGCTCAAATTAGCTGAGATCATGAATATCTTCCTAATAATGGTTCAATTTTGTTATGTCTCAAAATAGATTGGGATTGCTAGAATTTTCGGAACATTGTAGTAATTTAAGGAAAGCTCAAAGCAAGGTATGTTGGCTAAAATTTCTCTCTTGGAATTGAATTCCATAATGTTTCCGTAAGTTTCAAAGTATGGGTTGCGTATTAAAAGGTTATGGCTTTGAGTCGTGTTTCAATGAAAGATAGTATGCCAAATTGTGTGAGAAAATCTCAATATTCTTAATACTCTTAATTGCTCATATGTGTGCCTAAAGTCTTGATTTGGAAATGTCTTATTGTTGATAATCTATAAAATGGTTGGAAGTGAAATTAGTTAATTGGGGATATAGAGTGTGGCCAACGTGCCAAGAATTTAAGTTATTATTGTGGCTAGTAGTGCAAATGATTTGAGAAGATGCGATAAATAATATGAAATGCGCCTCGACTCAATTGCTTAAATAAATGACTTCCAAGATAGAATTGCCTAGAAGCTTTTGTACTCAATTCATGCGCATTAGTGGTTGCTTTAACTAATGCTTTGCTTGATAAATATATCTAGTGTGATTCGAGTTCTATATACTCATGTGTTGAAATTGTACATTGTCATTTTTGGGGAAGAGTGTTGCAAGAGTAAATGGTGTATTGACTGTATATGATTTTTCATGTGTGTTTCTATTGTTGGTTGGTATGCCTCATTCTTTGGGAAGAAATTATTTGTGTTTAAAGTTCCCATTGCAAATGGATTAGAAGTATATGATTTCTGAAATTTTTTATATGTTAATATTTGATGGTGATCTTTGAAATTGAAAGAGGTGAAAATGTGGAATATGAAATACGGCCATCGTGCGAGGAATAAAGAATCTTGTAAATAGCCTAATGAGCCAAGGAAATATTTTCGTTGTGAATGACTGGAAATACTAATGAGCATTTATACAATGTGAAAGATGTTTAGATGAGTACATTTGTATTTATGATATTTCTATTTGCAAATCAAATCAAAAATGTTTTTGGGAGCATCATTAGCAAAACCGAGGAAGGGTGGGTCATAAGGCCCACACTTGAAACTACACGTGCCGGTGTAGGGATGGATTGTTATTATTCCCCTTATTTGGGATGAAATTTGAACCTTTGGGAAATTGTGATATTGTTCCCCTTAATTGGGATGAAACAGGAACCTTTGTGGATTGGAAAAGTCAACCCACACGGCATATGTGGGAAGGCGGCCTAGCTGATCGGGTGGAGATCAGATGCCATGTTGCGCACGTAGTGGTACTACTCTTGGTAACAACTTTCTTTCGCATCACCTTTCAAACCACATTGTCCGTGAGGAGATGGCCTAGCCAATCGGGCGTGATCGAACTCCGTGCTAACAAAGACTGTGGTATATCGGTACTAATGATCTCCCAACCAAAATTATATATGAAGTTCGTATTTTGGAAATTATTATTTTTTAACTGGGCATTTGGATATTGCTGATTGTGACTTGCTATTTCTATGTGTTGCCTTTTCTTATATGGGCATTCTATTTTGAAAGAGGATTTTTAGCTATACATACTAGTGTTATTCGACAGTACTAACGTCCCTTTTACTTGGGGCGCTGCATCTTTAATGGATGCAGTGGTTCTACAACAGGCAACATTGATCAGTGATAGCAGTACACGCTTTTCAGCTGATTTGGTGAGCCCCACTTCATTTCAGGGTCATGTATCTTTTTTTTCTCATGTACTGTGTTTTGAGGTATAGCCGAGGCCTTGTTGCCGGCATTTCCATATTACTCTTCTATTGTACTTAGAGGCTCCGTAGATTGTGGGTTATGGTTGATGTTGGGAATGGAACTAGAAATTTTGGAACTTGGAAATCATGTTTTTTATTAATTCTATAAACTCGTAATATTTTGGAATTTATAAATAAAGCTGCTAATGGGAATGAAATGGAAGTTATTAATGAAATCTTTTCAGTGTTGATTAATGGAGTGCATATCCTCTTTATTCATGGATGAGTTTGGGTGGAAGGAAATCTAATAGGCTTGCTCTGTCGGATTTTCTCGGATGAGCGCTGGTCGTGCTCCCCGAGTTTGGTGCATGATAGTGCATTTGTTCAACCTCCAGCCCCAGCCCCCAATCCCGGTGTCTCTGATGGGGATCTTAGGGGAGTCATACAGATGTTGACTCAGATAGTGGCTTCCCATGGCCAGAGATCGAATGTTGCACCTACTTCTTCAAGTCATCTAGGGGATTCCGCTAGTTCCAGGGTGAACATGTTTCTTCAGTTGGATCCTCCAGTGTTCACATATACTGATCCTGAGGAGGACAGGTGGGACTTTACTTATGAGATGCACAAGATCCTCTGAGTTATGCGTGCTACTAAGATAGAGGGAGTGGAGTTGGACTCCTACCTCCTGAAAGGGATGGCCTCTTCTTGGTTTGAGTTGTGGGAGGACCCCCATGAGCAGAGGAGCCCTTCGGCGAGGTGGAGTGAGTTTGCCGATGCCCTCATTGACCATTATTTGCCTTCCGAGACTAAGGCGACCCGTGTCGTTGAGTTTGAGAGATAGAAACCGGGTAGCATAAGTGTGTGGGAGAACCATATGTGGTTCTCGCACTTCTCCAAGTATGCCATTTGTATGTTTCCCACTATGGAGGCAAGAGTGCGCCGGTTTGTGCATGGCCTCAGCCCCATGGTTATCATTGAGGCTGCTATAGTAGCATTAAATTCTAATATGAACTAAGGGATGATGGTGGAGGTTTCTCAAGCCACAGAGACCCGCAAATTGAAGAATAGAATGGAGGGTCATCAGGGCCATCCCAGTCCTTTACTTAGTCTTTGGTGAGTGCACAACCAGCAGGCCCCAATCAGCAGCAGCGGAGTCGTTTCAGGACCAGTTAGGGAAACATGGGATCCTACCAGTAGGGTTGGCTTGGAGGGAGATTTCAGCAGCAATTGAGGCCCCCATGCCTTAGTTGTGGGAAGATACATTTTGAGGCCTGCTTCATGGACCAGCCGATATGTTACGGGTGAGGTATGAGGGGTCACATTTAGAGGGATTATCGTTCGTCCCGCCAGAGTGTGGGCAGGGGTACCGCACAACCATCCGGTTCTACAGCCACTACATCCGCAGCACCTTCTCTAGTTCGAGGCACTCTAACACCCGCAGAGCATGGTGCAGTTAGGGCTGGTGCACAGAGTTCGGGAGAACCCAACTGTTTTTATATTATGAGGGGTCACTAGAGTTTTGAGGCTTCTCCAAATGTTGTCACAGTTATATTGACTTTCTACTCTCATGATGTATATGCCCTTATTGATCCCGGTTCTACTTTATCATATGTCACTCCCTATGTTGCTATAGAATTTTGGATAGAACCAGAACAACTTCTTGAGCCGTTCTCTGTATCTACTCCAGTTGGTGAGTCTATTGTGGCCGCGGGGGTTTATAGGGGTTGTGTCGTCACGGTGTATGGTGGGGACACCATGGCTGATCACATTGAATTAGGAATGGTCGATTTTGATGTAATAATGGGGATGGATTGGCTTTATTCATGTTTTGCCAAGCTTGATTGTCAAACTATGACCGTTAGGTTTGAATTCCCAGATGAGCCAGTTATTGAATGGAACGAGGACGATATAGTGTTGAAGGGTAGGTTTATCTTAAGGCCACGAAGAGGATCAACAAAGGGTGAATTTACCTTTTGGTTTGGGCTACAGACACCGATGCTGAGGTTCCTACACTTGAGTCTGTGCGAGTGGTGAATAAATTTCCGGAGGTCTTTCATGATAGCCCATTAGGATCCCACCAGACAGGAAGATTGATTTTGGAATTGATGTGATGCCAGACACACAACTTATATCTATTCCACCCTACATAATGGCACCGCCAGAATTGAAGGAACTAACGTAGCAGTTGAAGGACTTGTTAGTGAAGGGTTTCATCCAACCGAGGGTGTCGCCTTGGGGTGCACAAGTTCTCTTGTATTGAAGAAAGATGGGTCACTGAGAATGTGTATTGACTATCGGCAACTCAAAAAGGTCACAATTAAGAATAAGTACTCACTGCCAAGGATATATAACTTGTTTGACCACTTATAGGGTGCTAATTATTCCTCCAAGATTGACCTAAGATCAGGGTATCACCAATTTAAGATCGAGGAACCGGATATTGGGAAAACAACTTTTAGGAACCGATATGGGCACTTTGAATTTCTGCTAATGTCGTTTGGGCTAACAAATGCCCCTCCAGCTTTCATAGATATTATGAATCGAGTCTTCAAGCCTTTTATTGACTCTTTTGTGATAGTGTTAATAGACGATATTCTTGTATATTCACGAAGTCGAGAGGACCATGCCGATTATCTCAGGGCAGTTCTGCAGACTTTATATTAGCACAAGTTGTATGCAAAGTTTTTGAAGTGTGAATTTTGGGTTGAATATGTCATATTCTTGGGTCATGTCGTCTCTAGAGAAGGAATTAAGGTTGATCCGCAGAAGATCGCAGTTGTGAAGAATTGGCCGAGGACTACCACACCAATAGAGATTTGTAGATTCTTGGGTTTAGCTAGGTATTACAGAATGTTTATGTAGGGGTTCTCTACTCATGCCTTCCTATTGACTAAATTGACGTATAAGGTAGTTAAGTTCAAATGGTGCTTGTGAAAAGAGCTTCCAGGAGTTTAAATCAAGATTCACTACAACATCGGTGTTGACCCTACCAAAAGATACATATGGGTTGATACATTGTGATACTTCAAGAATCATACCGGGGTGTGTATTGATGCAACATGGCAAGGTGATCGCTTACACTTCTAGGCAACTCAGAAATAATGAGAAGAACTATCCAACACATGACTTAGAGCTCGTGCCAATGCTTTTTGCATTGAAGATTTCACGTCATTATTTGTATGGGGTCCATGTGGATAGATTCACTGACCATAAGAGCCTTCAATATATTTTCAAAGAGAAGGAATAGAATCTAAGGCATAGATGATGGCTTGAGTTACTCAAGGACTATGACACCGATATTCTATATCATCCGGTGAAGGCTAATGTCGTAGCGGATGCTCTTAGACAAACGTCCATGGGTAGTTTGGCTCACTTAGTGACACATAAAAGATTGTTGGCCGAGGAAGTTCATCGGTTTGATAGTTTGGGAGTTCCTCTTGCGGACTCTAGTGAAGGAGGAGTAATTGTGCAAAATATGGTCGAATCATCGCTTGTTGTGGAAGTCAAGGAGAAGCAGACGACAATGCGTTGTTGGTACAGTTGAAGGAGGAAATTCATACACATAAGGCCATGGATGTTTCTCTTAGCATGGATGATTGTATGCTAAGGTACCAAGGGAGATTATGTAATCCTGATGTACATGGTCTTTGGGAAAGAATCATGATCGAGGCTCACACTTCCAGGTATTCCGTGCATCCAGGTTGTACAAAGATGTACCATGATCTCAAGGAAGTCTGCTAGTGGAACGATATGAAGAGGAATGTAGCGGACTTTGTGGCAAGATGTCCACATTGTCAAAAAGTAAAGGCCGAACATCAAAAGCCTGGTGGGTTGGCACAGAACATAGAAATTCTGATGTGGAAATAGGAGATGATCAATATGGAATTTGTGGTGGGACTACCTAGCAAGCCTCACAAGTTTGACTAGATTTCGGTGATTGTGGACCGACTAACCAAATCAGCATACTTCTTACTTGTTAAGGCTACCAACATTGCGAAATAGTATGCTCGGTTGTATATGAAGGAAATAGTCGGGTTGCATGGCACTCCAGTTTCTATTATCTCCGATCGAAGGGCATATTTCACAGCTAACCTTTGGAGGAAATTTCAGCAAGGTTTGGGTACTCAAGTGAATCTTAGTACAGCTTTCCATCCACAGACCGACGGGCATGCAGAGCGGACCATTCAGACGCTTGAGGGTATGTAGCGCGCATGTGTTCTTGACTTTAAGGGTAGCTGGGATGATCACTTTCCACTCATAGAATTTTCCTACAACAACAGTTATCATGATAGCATTCAGATGGTGCTGTTCGAGGCTCAATATGGCAGGAGATGTAGATCTCCTATTAGGTGGTTCAAGATTGGGGAAGCGGAGTTGATAGGGCCCGAACTCGTGTATCAAGCTATGGAGAAGGTTAAGATATTTAAGGAATGGTTGAAAACTGCCCAAAGCCGTCAGAAGTCCTATCGGGATGTACGTCATAGGGAATTGGTGTTCCAAGAGGATGATTGGTATTCTTGAAGGTTTCCCCTATAAAGGGTGTAATGTGGTTTGGTAAGAAAGGAAAATAGAGTCTGCGTTATGTCCAACCATACAGAATCATTCAGAGGATTGGTCGGGTTTTGACTCTAATTTAGTTATTTTCTTGTGGAATTGATTCCTTTAGCATATATTAATAGTATTGTACTGCTTGTGACTAGATTCGGGACGCTCGGAGGTTCGATTCGAGAGGCAAGGGCATTGCGGAGTAGAGATTTGCTCGGATTGAGGTAAGTAACGGTTGTAAATTTAGTCCTGAGGGTATGAAACCCAAGATTTTTGTGTCGTGTGACTATTTAAAGGTGACGCACATGCTAGGTGATGGGCGTGTTGGCGTAAACCATTGGGGGATTGTGACTTGGTTCGTCCCGTAGCAAATGTACAGTTGAACAACCTGTTGTAACTATATGCTCTTTATGTTCTTTAGAAGATTTACTGTAAATCATGCTAGATACCATGTCTAGGCTTTATGCTAGTACTGTTTGGACCCTTAGAGGTCGTTTCTTGTCGGCCGCTCACTACTTTATTTGATATCCCGTACTCAGCCATGTTCATACATTCTTACATCATAGCTCAGTCTCTGTTAAATTATTTGTTTCATCATGTTAATGTTGTTTGGACTGATTTCTTTGATTTCAAAGAGCCCGAGAGATCGGGGAGGTTTATGACTGAGTGAGGCCGAGGGCCTATTTGTGAGGTGTTGTACCTTAGCACGTGAGTTATCCATGCAGATTCGGATATGATATTATAGCACGTGAGTTTTTCCTGCAGATTATAACGCTTGGGCTGTAGGAGACCCTCATGAGTCTGAACACCCCCAGTGAGTGCAGGTACCTACTGAGTGTGAGTGCTAAGTACCGAGTGTCGAGTGCTGAGTGTTTGTGAGGCATAAGTGATAGTGAGGCTTGAGTGATTGTGAGGTTGGAGTGATTGGGAGGACTGAGTGATGTTAGCCCGAGGGGCAGTATATGATTTCATCATCCATGCTCATAGCTTCTTTGAGTCCTTGGTAGAGAACTGTTGAAAGATATTTCTAATTGCTTTAATTGAACTTGATTTAAACAAGCTGATTTGAATTAAACTCTGGTTACAAAGCATGCCGCACTTTACTAAATTTTTATGATATGAACGGTATTTGCATTTAGCTCGTCACTACTTCTCAGCCTTAATTTATTTCTGTTTCTTACTAAGTTGGTGTACTCACATTACTCCCTACACCTTGTGTGCAGATCCAGGCATTTTAGGTCACGGTAGCGGTTGCTGATATTCTTATAACTGATCATTGGAGTTATCAAGGTAGCTGCATGGCGATCACAACTGTGTTTTCTCCTTCTTTATCTTCCCTTAGTTGTATTTTAGATTTTTCCCACATTATGTTAGTCTTATTGTTGTCAGACCAGTTTTTAGTAGTTGCTCATGACTTAGTGACACCCCGCTGTTTGGGGCTATTCATTTCGCATTTCTATTTTTGAGTTCAACCCTTGTTTCTTTTATGAAATTCTGCTATACAAGACACCTTTTTGGCCTATCTGTGAAAGAGTTGTTGTAGTATTGTGGGAGTCGACTGGCCTAGTACCAACGATAGGAGCCATCACTACAGGTTTAAGTTTAGGTTTATGACAAGTTGGTATCAGAGCCTAGGTTACATAGGTCTTACGAGTCATGATCGGGTTTAGTAGAGTCTTGCGGATCGGTACAGAGACGTCTGTACTTATCTTCGAGAGGCTGCAGAAGCTTTAGGAAAATTCCACATTCTTGAATTCTTGTCCTGCGAATCTGTTGATTCTGGTAATTAAACATCTATTGTTTCATTCTCTCATAGATGGTGAGGACTCGTACTACAAGACAGGATGGATAGCTACCAGTACCACCATCTAGGGCCACGAGAGGCCAAGGTTGTGATAGAGGTCGCGGTATGGGTAGAGGTGCAGCCCACGTAGCATCCGGGGCAGTACCTACAGACCCACTAGTTGCCCCAGATCAGGATCAAATTCTAGTTGTTGATGGACCAGCTTAGGCACCACCTGTGCCTATTGTGATTCCAAGCCTTCTGGAGGCCCTAGCTCAGATTCTGACAGCGTGTACCGACCTTGTTCAGGTGATCTCTATCTCGACGGCCGCAACCACTTCTCAGGCACTCAAACTCCCGCCGCTCGCACACCCGAGCAGGTTGTTCAGGGACTCTAGACACCGGGGGCACCACCAGCCCAGCCGGTTGCAGATGCTCAAGATTATGTGGTTCCTGCTATGCCTAAGGATGATCAGCATAGATTGGAGAGGTTTGGGAGATTCCAGCCTCCACCTTTTAGTGGCACAGAGAGAGAGGATGCCCAAGACTTCTTTGATAGGTGTCAGAGGATACTCCATGCAGTTGGTATTCTGGACACTTGTGGGGTCTCATTCACCAGTTTTCCGTTTTATGGGGCTACACTCAGATTGTGGGAGACTTACGAGAGGTGTAGGCTTATTGGCACAACACTCCTTACTTGGCAGCAGTTCTCTATGGTCTTTTTGGAGAAGTTTATGCCTCAATCCCGCAGAGAGGAGCTGCGCAAGAAGTTCGAGCAGCTTCGTCAGGGTGATATATCTATGATGCAGTATGGGATATGATTCTCCAAGTTGGCCTGTCATGCTATCTGGTTGGTTCCCACAGAAAGGGAGAGGATCATGAGGTTTATAGATGGTCTCACTTTTCAGCTGTAGTTGCTCATGACCAGAGAGAGGGTGTCTGGTGCTACTTTTAATGAGGTTGTCAACATTGCTCGGCAGATTGAGATGGTTGGCGGTCAGGAGAGGATTGAGAGGGAGGTCAGGAGGCCTTGAGGACAGGGAGTATTTAGTGGTGCTCCTTATGGGGGTCAATTCCAGCACGGTAGAGGCCGTCCATTCAGGCATGCTCAGCCAGTCCGCTCAGTTCACCCTGGTGCATCATCGGGCCATGGTTCTCATAATTCTCATCAGGGCCAATCATCACTCCGCGCCCTTCTAGCCCAGAGTTCATCCCATGCTCCATCATTTCAGGGCTACTCTATGCCCGGTTCTTCTACCATTTATCCAAGTGCTCGGGGCTCCCTTCAGTTCCCACCACCAGCAATAAGGAGTTGTTTCAAGTGTGTGGAGTTTGGGTAAATGTGGAGGCAGTGTCCTCATCGTCATAGAGGTCTATCTCAGCAGAGGAGTCAGCCTTCGATTTCATCACCAGTTACTTCACCACCCGCCCAGTCAGCTCGGAGTGGATGTCAATCAACTAGGGGTCGCCCTAGAAGGGGAGGCAGATCAGGGGGTGGCCAGGTCCATTTCTATGCCCTCCCTGCCAGACCAGATGCTATTGCTTCAGATGCTATGATTACAAGTATTTTCTCAGTTTTTCACAGAGATGCCTCTGTATTATTTGACCCTAGTTCCACATATTCATATGTTTCCTTGTATTTCGCCCATTTCTCGGATATGCCTCGTGAGTCTTTAGTTTCATCTGTTCATGTATCTACTCCTGTGGGCGATACTATTGTTGTGGACCGCATATATCGGTCATGTGTGATGACTATTGGGCATCTGGAGACCCAAGTGGACCTTTTGCTGCTCAGTACGGTTGACTTTGATGTGATATTGAGTATGGATTGGCTATCTCCATGTCATGTTGTTCGAGATTGTAATGCAAAGACCGTGACGTTGGCGATGCCGGGATTTTCGAGGGTTTAGTGGAGCAATTCTATAGATTATGTACCTAGTAGGGTGATTTCATATTTGAAGGCTCAGCGTATGGTTGAGAAGAGTTGCCTATCTTATTTGGTGTTTGTGAGGGATGTTAGAGCATAGACTCCTACCATTGATTCTTTTCTGGTGGTACGTGATTTTCCAAATGTATTTCCTGCAGACCTGCCGGGCATGCCGCTTGATAGGGATATTGACTTCGGTATTAATTTGGTGCCGAGCACTCAGCCCATTTATATTCCACCGTATCGTATGGCACCGGCGGAGTTGAAGAATTTGAAGGAACAACTTCAGGAACTCCTTGATAAGGGGTTTATTCAGCCTAGTGTGTCACCTTAGGGTGTACCAGTTCTATTTGTAAAGAAGAATGATGGTTCGATAAGGATGTGAATTGATTACAGGAAGTTGAACAAGGTCACAGTCAATAACAAGTATCCTTCGCCTCGTATTGATTATTTATTTGACCAACTTCAGGGAGCGAGGGTGTTCTCGAAGATTGATTTGAGGTTCGAATATCACCAAATAAAGATTCGGGATTCGGATATTCTTAAGACAACTTTCAGGACCCGATATGGCCATTATGAGTTCTTAGTGATGTCTTTTGGGCTGACCAATGCCCAAACAACGTCCATACATTTGATGAATAGTGTATGCCAGCCCCATTTGGACTCATTCGTTATTGTATTCATTGATGACATCCTGGTGTACTCTCGTAGCCAGGAGGAGCATGCTTACCATCTAAGGATTGTGTTACAGAGATTGAGGGAGGAGAAGCTTTATGCAAAGTTCTCCAAGTGTGAGTTTTGGCTCGGTTCAGTAGCATTCTTGGGGAACGTGGTGTCTAGTGAGGGTATTCAGGTGGATCCGAAGAAGATAGAGGCGGTGCAGAGTTGTCCTAGACCGTCCTCAGCAATAGCGATTAGGAGCTTCCTTGGTTTGGCGGGCTATTACCATCGCTTTATGGATGGATTTTCATCTATTGCATCGCCCTTGACCAAATTGACCCAAAAGGGTGCTCCAATCAGGTGATCGGATGAGTGTGAGGAGAGCTTTTAGAAGCTCAAGCCTGCTTTGACAACAGCTCCAGTGTTAGTTCTATCATCAGCTTCAGGTTCTTACACCGTGTATTATGATACCTTAAGGATAGGTATTGGATGTGTTCTGATACAGGAGGGTAGGGTGATTGCCTATCCCTCGCGCCAGTCGAAGACCCATGATAAGAACTATCATGTCCACCATCTTGAGTTAGCAACCATTATTTACGCCTTGAAGATTTGGCGTCATTATTTGTATGGGTAATATGTTTGTTATGTCATTTGGGACTGGTGTGAAATGTTCAGTCAGATTCCGGATTGGTTAGATTTGTATCGGACGCTTGGTTCGAAGTTTGAAGTTTATGAACTTAAGAGATTGATCTTGATCAATAATTCATGATTTTCATGTTATTTTGTGTGATGGGAGGCCCTATGTAGGTCTGTGTTATATTTTGGTACTTGTTGGTATGTTCGGATAGGGTCCCGAGGGACTGAGGTGTGTTTCAAATTGATTTCGGACCATTTAGGAGGTGGCATGAGCTGCTGGTTTATCTTATTTTGCTTATGCTCCGGTTGAGCTTCGCAATCGCGGGAGCACATATGCGATAATGATGGGTATTTTGTCAGTTGGGTTTGTTGTTCATCACATTCCCGAGGGAGCTATCGTATTCGCAGATAAGGGAATTTAGGCTGGATAGACTTGTTCTTCACGTTCACAAATGAGGTTCGCGATTGTCGTTTCAGCAACAGAGCTGAGGGTTTAGGTATCACGTTCGAGATGTGTTTTCGATGGTAGTGCTATTTTTTCTTCTATGTGATCACGAGGGCTATGCCGCGAATATATCTGGGCACTGCTTATAAGTACTTTTTTCGAAGGTTTTGGTTATTTTATCAATTTTGAGTTATAGAGCTCGGAGTTAGGCGATTCTGGAGGTGATCTTCACGATTT
This sequence comes from Nicotiana otophora, assembly GCA_000715115.1. Lineage (NCBI taxonomy): Eukaryota > Viridiplantae > Streptophyta > Magnoliopsida > Solanales > Solanaceae > Nicotiana > Nicotiana otophora. The sequence continues at coordinate 4,262 of AWOL01S0046370.1, read as the reverse complement.
TGAATGGAGTACGTTTTTGTTACACCCCATATCTTCGTACGTGAGAGTATTCGTAAGTCAATTGATGTAAGCTCGGAAATGAGATCATATTTGAGAGTACATAAAATAAGTTAATCATGTTACCTTGGAGGTCACAAATATATAAGATCATGAATAACAAGTACCAACAGGGTTGTAAGCATAGAAGCTAAACCAATTGAAAGCAAATAAGTTTCGTCGAAAGTCGACAAGTTTGGAATGTTATAACATGTACTTTGGGGTAAGACTTTATTTATTAACATGATAAGGAGATTATGTTATGAGTTATTGTATTCGTATGATAGTCGTGTATTACGTTTTAAAGTCAAGCAAGTTGTGGAACAAAAGATGGCAAAGATCATCACATGTTACATTCATAAATGTGCTAAACATTAGGTAAAATGCAGCGAAGCTTTTATCCCAATATACTTTGAATTATAGGGTGAAACATATATTGAATTGAAGATCTACGAGTCTGGTTTCTAACTCATTAAACCATACATCGATACGATATCGGAGTAGAGAGATATTTAAAATTTTGCGAGACTGGGCAAACTGCATGGGTGACTAGTAAGTGTGTCACTGAAGCGTTTTGAGCAATACATAACGTGTGTTATATTAGGTCTTTTTGGGACATATTATAAAGCAAATTTAAGGTCTTGGAATTTCGTTTCCAATGCACTTAACCGTTTATTCATACGACATCCAGATAAAATAAAAGCATCGAAAGTTGGGCCAGTGCCAGGGTGCCAAGCTAGCACCTCTTTCACATTTCCAAAGTTGATATACATAGGTCTTAGGCCGTCTTTATCTTAATTTATCCATATCAAATTACCAGAGAACATCCATAAACATATCCATAAGCTCTCTTCTAGGGATTCAAAGAAGATTAACATCCCGGGTACGAAATCAAGAAGCGATAACATTAGAACGATCCATACAATGTAAGTATCGCTATATCGCCTCTCTTTTTCTTTGTAGTTTGAGTTTTGGAAGGTACTTCATAGTTAAGAAAACGTCTAATTTCTGTATTTAATCTTTAAATATCAAGGAAGGTCGATACATTTGTTTCCTAATAGTTAGAACTCACGGGACGGTGATTGGAAGCCGTGAGTTCAATTTATTTTACTTTTAGTGGTCTGTTTTGTAGTCTACTAATGTTGGCCCATTGGGCTGCTGATTTATGGAGTTTGGAAGGATAAAAGGGCGCAGAGAAACACCACATGTGATAGGTTAGTAGACTAGTCGCTCGTCGTTGCAATTTCAGGCTAATTGATAACTTGTTGATTGGGTGTGTTATGGTATATTTGGTGTTTTTGTTGTAATGCAGGTCTCGAATTGTAGTTGGGTTGTTTTTGAGTTGCTGATTGTATTGTGTTTGTATATCGCCTATAGTAGGCTTGAGGGAGCAGTAAAATCAAGGGAAATGGTGCCCATTTTATTTTTGAATCGAGTTATCATTTGTGATACGTGATATACTAGTGCCATCTAAGTTGTACATGTATTTCATTATTATTGGGTTGGCGCGCTAGTTTTCGTAAGCTTGTTGTTGAGTTGCATTGACGACTTGAGGTATGTTAAGTCTATCTCTTCTTCCCTTTTGGCATTATCCATATGATACAAACGAAACGAGCAAACGCACAACTTTTATAAATGACATATTCATATAAGTACTAGGAGTGCCAATGTTCTTGATTCCCCATGTGTCTTATTATTATATCAATTGTTCATGGGTCTCATAAAATATGTAAGTTGATAAAGTTTATCCGAAGGCATAATGATCTTATGACATTCTGAGAGATCTTATTGACTTACTTTTTTATGCATTGCATTCATTTATACATGTACATTGACCCATGACTAGATGGCATTATATACGTGTATATTATATGTATATGGGGTATAGGGAAAGGTTATGGCATTATATACGCACCACCACTTGATCAACTGGTATATGTTGATTATTTCGCCCATAGAGGCCGAGAAGATATGATGGGATGCCCTCGGAGGCTTGATGATGTTATGTACGCATATACCTATGCATGATATGACATTTATGCCCATATGCATGACATTATAAATGTCATGATTCACAGAGCTATTCAGACTTATAGGTTGAGTTTTTACTCCATGTTTCTTTCATGTTTTTTATATACCGCTTTAATGCCTTACATACTTGGTACTTTATTTGTACTAATGTCCCTTTTGCCAAGGGATGCTGTGTTTCATACCCGCAGGTCCCAATAGTCAGGTTGACAGTCGTCCTAATAGGCAATCAATTCAGCGGAAGGTGTTGGTGCACTCCACTTACTCCGGAGTTACCTATTTGGTCAGTATTATTTAGACATGTATTGATTGGTATGGCGGGACCTTGTTTCGACCTTTTTGATGTTTATGTACTCTTAGAGGCCTATAGACCAATGTTATGTGTATTGATACTTGTATGGCCTTGTCGACCTATGTACTGAGTGTACACATGATCATGTCGGCCTTATGGGCCTGTATGTCACATGTATAAGTTTCTATATCATGTTGGGTCATCCTATGTCTAGTATTTCCTTATGTTTTATTCTAGTTATCTCATGACGGCCCTTCTGGCCCATTTACCCATGATGGTGTGATAATAAAGATACGGTATGTTGGTACTCGGTTGAGTAAGGCACCTGGTGCCCGTCGTGGCCCTCTGATTTGGGTCGTGACATTTGTTTTACTCATATTTGATTACATTACATGATTACATCTTTGATTTTGGCATTTACTTGATGAATTTAAAAAAGAAATTGGATGTTCTTCTCAAAACTTTTCTAAAGTGAATATTTACGATTTGAACATCGATTCGGAGTTGAATTTCAGTAAAATTAGTATCGTTAGACTCGTATTCAAATGGGTTGCCAGAATTTGTGAGTTTTGTCGGGTTCCGAGATGCGGTTGAAGGTTGATATTTCTGTTGACTTTGGGTATTTGATTAGAGATTCGACCTTTATTGTTTGGGTTTGTTTCCTATGACATTATTTTATGTTTTTGAGTTACTTTTGGATAGGTTCGGGCCATTTGGAGGTCGATTGTTTTGGGATGGTGCTTCAATATTATTGGTTTGCCTCACTTGAGGTAAGTATCTTACCTAATCTTGGTTGAGACACTAGTCGGTTGAGTTATTTATGATATCTACGTGCTACGTATTACACACATGTGCTGGGTTCAGCCCATGTGCATGCATTGGGGTATTTATTCATGCTCGGGGTAGTGCTCAGGCTATGATATATCTTGAATTTATTTCTAAGCATTATGCTGTGATGTTTCTTATACTTTTACCCCGTTATGAGCTATTTTGAGCCATGTTTGAGGTTACATAGAGGTTAATCTCCTGGTTGAACCTGATAATTGCTACTTTCGTGATGTAATTGTCTAATTTGAGCTATGATAGTACACTTTGCACATGCATATACCTTAGCATATCACTTATAATAGTCCCGGAGTATGAAATTTGATGCCCATTGATCATGTACATATATTCTTCTATATCTTCTTTCCGTGTGATATGATTTGACTAGTAGCTCATGACTATGCCGGGCAAATTGTGATATTGAGCATGTGACCATGTCGGGCGGATGGTGATATTGAGCATGTGACCACATTGGGCAGATTGTGATATTGAGCTTGTGACCACGTTGGACAGATTGTGCTATTGGCACGTGAGTGTTTCGTGCAATACGTGAGTTGTCTATTCGGTTGATATTGTTAGCACGTGAGTAGTCCATACGGATTCGAATATTGTTGTTATTGGCATGTGAGTTGTCCGTGTGGTTGATATTATTAGAACGTGAGTTGTCCATGCAGTGTATGGATATGGATCCTTCCCCCTAGGGTTACGCTCTCACGTTCCTTCTTGATGGAGTACACATGGATTGTGAGAAACCGAAAAGTATCTGGTTGATGTGTGCCTTGGGAAGGTTGATCGGTGATTTGGTTCGATGATTGAGATTCTGATGTGGGCCTTACAGCCGTGTTGTGATTTCTATTTATATTAGACTGGGCGCTTCAACAAATTTATGTTAGGTTATTGCATTTCTTCTTTACTTATAATTTCCCTGGCTGGTTACCTAATTTATTTGCATATCAGCATTATATATGTTAAGAAACTTGAGTGCACAAGGTGGTTTAATCCATGATTTCAAGATTTCATCATATTACTGTTATGCACTTGTTGCAATTATGAACTACACATCTGATTAGCGAGTATCATT
>AWOL01S0046365.1:18357-38446 GCA_000715115.1 Nicotiana otophora | reverse complement strand
CTATTGTTATGCAAGTGACTGATGTAAAATTACTTTAATCAATTTCTATAGGCTATAATAAAGGTGAAAAGTGAATTAACATTTAATTCAACAATCCTTCCTCATTGACAGTTTGAACTAATTGTACAATCATATGAAATGGCTAGGTGTAGATATTTGACAGAAGGATTTATAATACTAACACGTCATGATGGATGGCTAAGTGAATCTTGCAATTCTGCAGTGATATTTGCGATAAGCTTGGTGTGACTAAACGAGTGGACAAAGTTCTTTTAAAACATATATTGGTATTAATAATGGAATGACCTGATAGGTTATTTTGAGTTTTAAAAATTATTTTTATGTTCCGAGTTCTCGAAAAGGTTTGTTTAACCTTCCTCTATTTATGTTCGAAAATTTTATGTGAAAAATTGAAGAAAATATGAATTTTTATCTTAAAAATGATTTTAGTTGACTACGGCCAATATGTTATATAAATGGAACGGTATCAGTATTTTGACGGTCTCGATGAGTCTCTATCGTGATTTTGGGCTTAGGCGTATACCCGAAATTGAATTCGGAAGTCCCTAACTTGATTTAACGTAATTTGTTAAAAACTAGTAATATGATGATTTTGGTTGACTTTGTTGCTACCTAACTTTGATCGTGTGTTGACTTTGTTGCTACCATGTTCGGATTTTGGTTTCGGAACTATGATATAGGTTCATTTTAATGTTTTAAACTTGTCTGAAAATTTGGTTCAATTCAGAATTTATTTGACGTGATTCGGATGTCCGGTTGTAAATTTGAAATTGAGCTTCTTTGAAAATTTCATATATTTTGGCATTTTAGTCATGCATATTTGGTTTGGATCCCGATGGGCTCGGACGGGTTTCAGACGCGTTTGGCAGTGTTTTTGTGTTGCCGGTGTGAATTGGTGTTGCAGGCCTCACTAATGCGAGATTGGAAATCGCATTTGCGATGTATGGCCTAGTCTATTATGGTCGCATTTGCTAACATTTTTTTGCAATTGCGAAGGTAGCCGGGGATAAGCAAAGATCGCATTTGGCATCATTTGATCGCTTTTTCGTAGATCTAATGTTCGCATTTGTGAACGTTTAATCGCAAGTGCGAGGACAACAGGGATGTGGGGAGTTCGCTTTTGCGATGACTGCTTTGCATTTGCAGGGTTCGCATTTGCAACACATATGATTTGACAAAATGTTAAGGGACATGACTTTTAGCCTCATATTCATATTTTGGAACCCTAGGCTTGGTAGGAGGCGATTTTGAATATTGATATTCATCTACAAATGTTTGATGTCGGACTGACACCCCCTCTTCTGTTTAACCGGGTGAAACTTTAGATCCAACCTCAGCCTATGGGTAGTTATCTCCGGCAGGATACCTGTTATGTCAAGATTGGACCAAGCGAGTAATCTACGTTGGCTATAAGAAATTCAATGAGTTTTTAGCTGAGCTCGGGAGCTAGTCCCGTGCCCAGGTACACCTTTTGATCGGACAAATGCTCGATCAACCTGACTTGTTCTAGTTCCTCAACCATTCACTTGGTGGCATAGGAAACGTCGGGGGCTAATAAAGACCTAGGGACCCCGTAGTCATCGTCCTCGCCTGTCTCCTGCTTCTCTAATTCGGTTGAGGCTGACGACAGTGATTGTTATTTGGTTTCTCTCACGGTGACTGAACTCAGACTCTTCGATACCGAAAGTTCGGATATCGTGACCACCCCATCGACCGCGAATATTTCTTTTGCAGTCAGTTATTCTCCGTAAACTATTTTTATCCTGCCCAGTGTAGGAAATTGCAATGCCTGATGTAGCGTCGAGCTTACTTCCCTCATGTTGTGAATCCATGGCATCCCGAGCTTACGGTCCCAATTGCGTTTACCAGTTAGGTTTATCTCCCCTTTTGTGGTCTCGCACGCCATGTTGAATTCGTTTAAGACCCGGACTGCGGGCACTACTTAGTCTTGCTGACCCATTTGTTTCATGACCCTCGATCTGATGATATTGGTCGAGCGACCTGGAACAATTAACATGCTATTAACTCAAAAATTATTTACGAGTACGGATATTACCAGTTCATCGTTATGTTGTTGTACGATGCATTCAGTTTCCTCATCATTGAAATATACGATTACCTCCGGTACATAGTCTCGAGTACGTTTTTTCATTGTAATGGATACTTTAGTGCATTTCAACAACGGTAATTGGGGGATGTAAACTCCCCCAATGATCATGTTAATGACGTGATGAGGTTCCTCTTGCTCGACCTGTTAGTTGGCGTCCCTAATCCTAAAGCGATTTTTGGTTCGATCACTCAAAAATTCTCGGAGGTGCCCATTGTTGAATAATCGGGCTACTGCTTCTCTCATATGTCGACAGTCTTCGGTTCTATGGCAGTGAGTGCCATAATATTTACACATTAGGTTGGGGTCCCTTTGGCCAGGATCAGATTGCAAAGGTCGAGGCCACTTGGTGTCTTTGATGTGTCCAATGCTAGATAGGATGGCAGCGACATCGATGTTGAAGTTGTACTCCGATAACCTTGGCATTTCCTTAGGCCCGATGAGCCTGTCAAAACCATTTTTACTCATGAGTCCCCAATTATTTTTAACCCGACCGTTTCTCATTTCACTTCTCACAGGGTTTCGTCCAGACCCATTAGTTATTCGGTCTCTATTTTATGGTTGATACCGGTCTCTATTTGATCTTGATTCGCGATCAATGTCTCTTTTGGATCTGTCACTATCTTTGACGGGATAAACAGACACGGAAGTGCCCCTAAGTTGATCATATCCAACCCTGATGTTTGATTTGTACTGGTTATGGACGTCAGCCCAAGTTATCGCCGGATATTCTATCATATTTTGCTTCAACTACTGTCAAGCCAACGAGCTTCGAATATCATCAGCAAGTTGATCCCATCGACATCACCACCGTACGTATCCTTAGCAACCAACCTGGCTCCCCGCGAACACTGTTTTCCGTGTCGATGGGCAAGTTAGTGTTGATGGCCACATGGGATATGACATTGATTGTATGTATGATCGGGACCCCGTTGGGGTCAACAAGGTGAACCTCTTTGCCGGGTACTATATTGTTGTTCCCGACGTGGTTGCCAGATTCTGCATCAACATTTAGGTGAGCTTACTAGGAGTTTGACATCTTTGAGCTTTCCTGAAATTTAGATCTCAAAGAACAAGAGTAAAGCATAGTGTGTTGTGGGGATTTGTATCAAATAGGCATTATTATCCTTAGCCCCATGGTGGGCGCCAAACCGTTTACCCTAAAAAACGGATAACAATTAGATTTGTAAGTGGTTTTAAGAATACGTGGATTAATTTGATACGAACGATAAATTTCGTTAGATTAATTCGATATGAACGATAAATTCCAGATTTTCAATGATCAAGCACTGGTGAACAAGAACAAGAACTTTGAGTAATAGAGAAAATAATAGTTTATTACCTTGGTATGCATGTGTTACAGATTGTTCAATGTATATATAGACTCCTCTCTATATAGTAGGGGAGTTTTACCCTAAGTACAATTCTATAAAAGGTAAAAAATCTCCTGCTTAACTAATCACCAGCTATCTATCGATTCGTGAAAATATTTACGCAGAGATATCCGGACGGTTGTACATATCACGGCCTTCTTGTTGGTCGTGCTCGGTTGTCTGGTAATGTTCTGTTCAACCTTTGATGTTCGAACCGGACCTAGGGGTCATGGCTCTGATAATCCCGCAAGCAGTCATTTTACCCCGGACTCCGAATCAGGGGTTTTTTGCCTCGATTCCAGCTCCATGTCTTTTTGTTTCTTGCTCCATTTACTTTATCGGAAATGAGCTCAGTTTTACCCGTATACATTATAGTTTTTGCATCTAATTTTTGTTAAATCTTTCCTTATGTTAGTAACTATATGGCCATCTCATTTCACATGGATTTAGACTATGATTTACAGTTTTAAAGCTTCATATTTGATATTCACATTGCTCACAGAGGTACCTTTGGACCCAACACTCAACAAATAAGAAAATGATATTGTGATAAGTTATTCATATTTTTATTATTATACATTAAAAGATGAATAAAATGTTTGCTTGTTTTTCCATCTTCACATGATCAATGGCTGAATTCATCCAGTGTACTACCTGGACTTTAACACTTTCATTTACATTATTGCCATAGGTACTAATAATAAATTATAGTTGGAGCTTTTGTTGCCAGACTACTTACATGATAAAATAATTCACTAGCACATTCAATTATGACCCAAAGAAAAGAGAAGGAAAATGATACTTCGCTTAGAGACTGTAATGAAGCTAAAATTATCTCTTTCCTATTTCTAGTTTGTGTATATTTAAAGTCTGCTACGTTAGATTTTGTTGTTGAGTCTCCTTTATTTCACTCAATTTCTCCAATAGACCTCAGGAAACTCATTTATATTCTGTAAGTTATTGCTCGCATGCTTGATGAAATGAATTGGATGAATCCAAGAAATTGAATGGCATTATGATACCCTTTTGTTCCTTAGCTAGTCATAATTTTCTTTCATTTATTTTGTGAGCGTCCTCATTGGTACATATAGCCACTTGTAACTGCTTCGGAATAACTTGTGGGCAATCTGCTCAAAAGGTAAGCATTTTATTCAAATATGTTCTGATATCCCTATGATCGTTCTCTGGAATATTGTTGGATATAAGGTATGTATTCCACATGGTTCTCCTATTGTTATGCAAGTGACTGATGTAAAATTACTTTAATCAATTTCTATAGGCTATAATAAAGTTGAAAAGTGAATTAACATTTAATTCAACAATCCTTCCTCATTGACAGTTTGAACTAATTGTACAATCATATGAAATGGCTAGGTGTAGATATTCGACAGAAGGATTTATAATACTAACACGTCATGATGGATGGCTAAGTGAATCTAGCAATTGTGCAGTGATATTTGCGATAAACTTGGTGTGACTAAAAGAGTGGACAAAGTTCTTTTAAAACATATATTGGTATTAATAATGGAATGACCTGATAGGTTATTTTGAGTTTTAAAAATTATTTTTATGTTCCGAGTTCTCGAAAAGGTTTGTTTAACCTTCCTCTATTTATGTTCGAAAATTTTATGTGAAAAATTGAAGAAAATATGAATTTTTATCTTAAAAATGATTTTAGTTGACTACGGCCAATATGTTATATAAATGGAACGGTATCAGTATTTTGACGGTCTCGATGAGTCTCTATCGTGATTTTGGGCTTAGGCGTATACCCGAAATTGAATTCGGAAGTCCCTAACGTGATTTAACGTGATTTGTTAAAAACTAGTAATATGATGATTTTGGTTGACTTTGTTGCTACCTAACTTTGATCGTGGGTTGACTTTGTTGCTACCATGTTCGGATTTTGGTTTCGGAACTATGATATAGGTTCATTTTAATGTTTTAAACTTGTCTGAAAATTTGGTTCAATTCAGAATTTATTTGACGTGATTCGGATGTCCGATTGTAAATTTGAAATTGAGCTTCTTTGAAAATTTCATATATTTTGGCATTTTAGTCATGCATATTTGGTTTGGATCCCGATGGGCTCGGACGGGTTTCAGACGCGTTTGGCAGTGCTTTTGTGTTGCCGGTGTGAATTGGTGTTGCAGGCCTCACTAATGCGAGATTGGAAATCGCATTTACGAAGGTAGCCGGGGATAAGCAAAGATCGCATTTGGCATCATTTGATCGCTTTTTCGTAGATCTAATGTTCGCATTTGTGAACGTTTAATCGCAAGTGCGAGGACAACAGGGATGTGGGGAGTTCGCTTTTGCGATGACTGCTTTGCATTTGCAGGGTTCGCATTTGCAACACATATGATTGGACAAAATGTTAAGGGACATGACTTTTAGCCTCATATTCATATTTTGGAACCCTAGGCTTGGTAGGAGGCGATTTTGAAGATTGATATTCATCTACAAATTTTAGATAAGTGATTCTAATCTATTTCGAATCAAATTTCCTCAATATACCTTAGCGTTTAACATAAAGTCTAGGATTTCCATGGTAGAAATTATGCATTTGGGTAGAATTGAGGATTTTTGTAAAATTAAGATTTAGACTTTGTATTGGGGTCGGAGTTTGAAACAAATCACATAATTGGTCTCGGCGTTGAGTGGGTAATTGAATTTTGGTCTGAATCTTAGGTTTTGACCAAGCGGGTCCGGGGATGACTTGTGTTGATTTTTTCTAAAATCATTAAAAATTTAATCTTTGCACTCGTGGATAGTTTTTAAGGCTTATTTTGAGTGGTTGAAAATATATTTGGTTAGATTTGATTGGTTTGGAGGTGAATTTTAGAGAAAAGACCCCGGTTGAGCTTTGATTTAATTGCGCAGCTAGGTATGTGTCGTGGTTAACCTGGACCATATGAATTAAGACTTGTTAGTGTATGTGCTACATGTTTTATGTGTGGGAACAACGTATATGTGAGGTGACGGGTATCTATACATTTTTATTGGGTTAAAACATGCGGGCGAAACTTATTTTCTTGTGTTTTATTGCATTGTTAATTATGATATCCATGCTTAGGTTAGGTAATTACTTCTTGATTATTCGCTTCATAATTATTGCTCATTTCATAATCGTTGATTATTTTGGAAGTTGAAGTTTTGTATCTTGGCATTATATTTGACGTTAAATACATTCTTTATGTTATTTAATTCCCGAATTCATATTACCTTCATTACATGGCGAGGAAGAGTGTAAAATAATGATAAGTGATGTCGTGCCATTGCATTTACCCCATTTATTTGTTATTACATAGTGAGGAAGAGAGTAAAAGCATGAAGGGTGATGCCGTGCCATTTATCCCATTTATTCATCATTACATGGTAAGGAAGAGAGTAAAAACAAGAAGGATGATGCCATGCCATTCAGCTCATTTATTCATTGTCGCATGGTAAGGAGGAGAGTAAAAGCACGAAGGGCGATGCCATGCCATTTCATTTTACTTTGATCATCACTATATGGTAAGCACAAGAGCAAAAGTACGAATGGTGATGCCGTGCCATTTTCATATTATTTGTTCATTGATTTACTGATTGATGATGTACTTGGTTAATTCGTGATTTCATACTGACATAGTTGTTATATTTGCCCCTTTTGCATGTCCCCTCCCAGTTTGTACGTTACCATTTTCTGTTATTATTGATGCTTTATCTATACTTGTACAGTTTATTTATGTAAGTGTCATGTGATAGCGTCGTCACTACCTCGTCGATGTTAGGATCGACACTTACCAAGTACATTGGGTCAGTTGTACTCAAACTATATTTTTGTATTTCTTGTGCAAACACTGGTATTGGTCCCCGCAGTGCATGAGATGCGTCAGCTCAGATTATTGCATATGGAGAATTGAGATAGATCTGCTGGCGTCCGCAAACCTTGAGGTCCCCTTCCTTTTACCACTTTCACAGTTCATATCCTTCGAAACAGTTGTATTTATTTTAGATTCTATTTGTAGACTTCTAGTTGCTTGAGTACTCATGACTCTAGATCTTTGGGAGTATATATTATAACGTGACTTATATTAGTATTGTGTCATATTGGTATTTTACTTGACGTTGTATATCATCGTTGTGTTTTTAACTGTTAAAAATATGCAATTTAATTTCTTACATCGGCTTACTTGGCAAGTGGATGTCAGACGCCATCACGATACAGAGATTGGGATTTAAGGTCGTGATAAGGTGGTATCAGAGCACTAGGTTGCGTATGTCTCATGAGTCATGAGCAATTTTAGTAGAGTCTAGAGGATCGGTACAGAGACGTCTGTAATTATCTCCTAGAGGCTATGAAGTTTTGGGAAAACATTCACTTTCTTCCTTCTCTATCGTGTGATTTTATTCTATCATTAATGATTGAACCATTTCATTCTTGTTCTCTCCTAGATGAGGAGAACACACACAACATCTGCAGTAGGACAGGACCTGGAGCCCCCTTTTGCAGCTACTACCAAGGGCAGAGGTCGAGCTAGAGGCAGAGCTCGGGCTAGAGCTCGAGCAGCAGCACTCGAAGTGGAGCATCAAATTGATCATGACAAGAAGGTCCCAGCTCAGACTGTGCCCGTTGGACTAGCTCAGGTCCCGAAGGGCTTAATATCCACTCTAGTACTTTAGGATGCTTTAGTCCGTTTGGTGGGCCTTATGGAGAGTGTGGCCCTGACCGGTGCATTTTCGGTGGCACCAACAATCTTTCGGTCTGGGGGAGGAACACAAACTCCCATTACTCACACCCTGGAGAAGGTGGCTCTCCAATATCAGACTCCGGTAGCCCAACCAGTTGGGGAGTTTAGCCGGTTGTTGTGTCACAGGTCGGGGATAGGCCCGTTATGTCTTATGAGGCCTTGTTAAGGCTGGATATGTTTACCAAGCTCTTCCATGTTCATTTCAGCGGTGCACATTCTGAGGACCCATTGGATTACTTGGACCATTGCCACGAGGTGTTGCACAACATGGGTATATTTGAGACCAATGGGGTCGATTTTGTAGTGTTTTAGATTTCCGGTTCTGCCAAGAGATGGTAAAGAGATTATGTGATGAGTAGACCCGCTAGTTCACCTCCACTTACCTGACATCAGTTTTCACAGCTATTTCTAGAGAAATGCACTCCTTTCACTCTGCGAGAGGATTACCATAGGCATTTTGAGCATCTTCAGCAGGGTAGCATGACTGTTAACCAATATGAGACTCGATTTATGGACCTAGCTCGCCATGATGGGCTCATCTTGTTCCATACTGAGAAGGAGAGAGTGAGGAGATTCAATGATGGGCTCACTTTCACTATCATGTTATAGATGGCCAAGGAGACTGGAGATGATATTACTTTTCAGAGGGCCGTAGAGCCAACCGGATCGAGATGGTTCGTGGTCAGGAGAGGGAGCCGATATCTAATTAAATACCTCATCATTTTAGTTGTTTTAGTAGTGCCTCATCTAGAGGCAGGGGTCCTTTTGGTAGAGGCCACCCTCCCAAACCGTTTCAGTCAGCTCTTCTGGCTTCCCATGGTGCTTCGGGTAGTCGTGGTCCTTATGTGTCTCGTGCTGAAAAGCTAGCCTACAATGCACCATCAGCTCCTATTTATGAACCTCCGATTCAATGTTATCAAAGTGGTTATCTGGGTTGGCAGGGCTAGTTCCAAGGTCAGCAGTCACGGCAGCCGAGGGCTTTTTATACTTGTGGAGACCTAAGGAACCTTTCTAGATTTTGCCGCCGATCACAGGGCATCATGCACCACCAGGGTTCTTATGCCATGATTCCGTCACCAGTTTCTTCACCGCTCGCTCAACCAGCTAGAGGCGGGGGTCACGCTGCCAAAGGTGGATGTCAGGCCATTAGAGGTAAAGGTCAGGGGTGGAGGTTAGAGTGATGGGGCCCAACTACTTTTTATGCATTCTCGACTAGACCTGGGTCCGAGTCATCTGAAGCCGTTATCACACATATTGTTCCAGTTTGCCATAGAGATGTTTCGGTTCTATTTGATTCGGGCTCTACTAATTTCTACATGTCATCCTATTTTACTTCATATCTACTTTTGCCTCGTGATTCTTTGAGTGTTCCTGTGTATGTGTCCACGCCTGTGTGGGATTCTATTATTGTAGATCGTCTCTATCGCTTGCGTGGGATTAATATTGGGAGTATTGAGATTCGTATATATAACCTACTTATTGATATGGTGGACTTTGATGTTATTTTGTGCATGGATTGGCTGTCAATGTATAATGCTATATTGGACTGTCATGAAGATTGGCAGTCGTCAAAATATCTGGATCTTGAATCTTCAATTGATGATAACGTGGCCGCAAATCAATCTTTGAGAAAACTCTAGCACCCAATAGCTGATCAAATAAGTCTTTAATACATGTCAATGGATACCTGTTCTTCACTGTAACCGTGTTCAATTGCCGATAATAAATACACATGAGCATAAAATCATATTTCTTCTTCACAAACAATACTGGAGCATCCCACGGTGACACACTAGGCCGAATGAAATATTTATCAATAAACTCTTATATAGAAATGGGTTGAGTGCCCGGCAATAAGTCATTACCAAAATCGATATCCCTATTTGGCGGCATGCTTGGAAGATCCGCTGGAAATAAATATAGAAAGTCTCTTGCTACCAGATTTGACTCAATGGTGGGAGTATCAACACTGATATCCCTGACGAAGGTTAGATAAACATCACATCCCTTCTCAATCATCTGATGAGCCTTTAGAAATTATTCAACCTTGCTAGGAACATAATCTAATGCACCTATACACTCTAACCGTGGTAATCTCGGCATAGCCAGTGTCACAGTCTTGGCATAACATTCTATAATCGCATGATAGGGTGACAACGAGTCCATGCCCAAAATAATATCAAAGTCTACCACAGTAAGTTACAATAGATCAACTTTGGTCTCAAAACCACCAATAACAACTAAACATGAGCGGTACACACGGTCCGCAAAATAAGAATATCCCATAGGCGTGGACACATAAATAGCAGAACTCAAATAATCACAAGATATATCCAAATACGGAGCAAAGTAAGACTAAATGAATGAATAAGTGGATCTCAGATCAAATAAGACTGATGCATCTCTATTGCAACCTGGAACCATACCTATAATGATTGAGTCTAAAACAACTACCTCCGTCCTACCCAAAAAGTATAGAATCTGGCTTGGCCTCCCCTTTAGGGAGACCTCTACCCTCCCGTCCCCCAACCCTATATGGTTGTGCGGGTAGAGTGGCAACTAGGGCAACAATTACGGCCATAGAAGTCCATGGACCTGACTGACTCCGTACAGCCTGTGTAGTCTGTGAAGGTCCACCCCTCCCGAGTCAGGGGCAGTCTCTAACAAAGCAAGCTCTTGGTGAACACGGTTGCTGGGACAGGCTCAGATTTGGTAGGATGGAATGATCGCTTAAGGCACCCCGTGCAGGAGATGCACTACAAAGTGGCTGAACAAAGTGTGCAACTTGGGACCTCGGAATACCCGAAGAATTACTAGAACGGGGAAGTGCTAAATGAATTGGACGACTCATACAACCTCTACCATGATGAGTTGTAGCTGCAGCATGACCACCACTAAATATTTCAGTACCTCCAGGCCTCGTGGCCTCCCTATTATCTCTCTCACTTCCCTACATACCCTTATACCTCTGTGCAATCTCAACCACCTGCTGATATGGAGTCTCCAACTCCCTAGCCATGCTGAATCTAATACCATAGTTGAGCCCCTCGATAAATCGATGGACTCGCTCCGTGACTGTAGAAACCAAGGCAGGTGTATGTCTAGACAAGTCACTGAATCAGACAACATATTCCGACAATGTCATAGTACCCTGGCACAGCTGCTCAAACACCATGTATCTCAAAGCGTCTGAGGGATAAACTCTCTCAAGAATATCTCTAAAACCTTAGTCTATGTTAGTTAAGCTACCTTGGATGGTCTACCCTCCTCGTACACTCGCCACCACTAATATGTCACTCCGAGCTACTGGAAAGTACTTAAAGCAACCCCGTTGATCTCTATAATACCCATCGTTCAGAGAATACATTGGTACTCCTCAAGAAAAACATGTGCATGCTCTGAAGCCAAACCACTGAAAGTAGTAGGGTAGTACTTCTAGAACCTCTCGAGCCTAAGTTGCTCCTCCTCAAATGATGTTGCCCTAACCGCTGGCTGAGCTGGAGCAACAAGTTGTATCGGCATAATCTCTGGGACCTGATCAACCTTGACCCACTGCTCTTGGGTATGGGTCGTGGGAGCCTGATCTCCTCCCCCCCAGCCTGAGATGTGGTTGGTGCAAGTGGGATCAACCCCGCCTGAGCTAAGGCACCGAACATGATCAAGAAATATGCGAGGGTCTCCTGAAGTGCTGGGGTGGCAATAAGCTCCTCTGGTGTCTGTTCTTCAACTGGAGCTACTGGTGGCTCCTCTATTGCAGCTCAGGTAGGAGCTCTGGCTACACCACGTTCCCCTCATCGCCCTTGCCCCATCCCCATCCCACGCCTCACGTCACTGTATCAGGGGGCGAGTGTGTCTGATCGTCTCATCCAGCAGTGTGTGTCTTGACCATTTGTGTTAGAATAGAAAGTAAAGATTCAATTTTTGAATCAACTAATTCGCACGATAAGGAATCAAAGGAGTGAAGTTTTCCTAACAGTTCAGTAGCCCCTCGATGATAAGTACATATGTCTTCGTACCGATCCGCAAGGCTGAATTAAAGTTGCTTATTACCCTTAACACCTATGAACCTAGAGCTATGATACCAACTTGTCACGACCCCAATTTTCCTTCGTAGGATGTCGTGATGGCACCTAGTCTCTACGACTAGGTAAGCCTAATATTGGATAACAATTGAACTGATATAATTAACAAAATACTTAAAACCAGTTCGATAACTCATATAACTTATGAAAAACAGAATCTCAAACATCCAATACCCATGAAATGTGGAATAGAGTCATAAGCTCTATAGAATAAAACTAAGATATCTAATATATCATTGTTTGAAAGAAGTACAACATAAAGTAAAACATAGAAGGTGACAATGAGGCATTCATACACCAATCATGCATACCTTGAAGTCTCCATAAGCCAGCTACAATGATCTTTAACAACTGACACGAGTAGACCTACCTGGATCTGCACAAACAATGTGCAGAAGCGTAGCATGAGTATACCACAATGGTACCTAGTAAGTGTCAAGCCTAACCTTATTAGAGTAGTAACGATGTCAGGTCAAGACAACTACTAGGATATAAATAAGCAGTATGGAAATGTAATAGGGATAAATAGTGGAAAGCAGGAAATGACTGATACAAAACAAGATAATAACCTGAACAATAACAGAAAATAAACACAAGAATACATAAAAGAAGCAGTTGAAGAGAACCAAAACGATCATATGCAGACAACTACTAGAACAACGAAGAACAAGATAAAAAGAACATTTCAGCCAAAAGCTCCTTGCAACATCAGGTAAACAACAAAATAACAAAATGAGGTACCGCCTCGTGTACAATAAGAATCACCACCGAGGTAGCGCCTAGTATAAATCAAGAATCACAACCAAGGTACCGCCTCGTGTTCATACCACACAATCTCAATCACAATCTTTCCTTACATTTGAAAAAAGGTGTTTTTTTATAAATTGTTTTAACAAGATAGCTACACTCACTTTAGCCCACCTTATAATGCAGCGTGGCTTCACGTAGTGCCCATACAAGCAACACGCACATAAGTAGCACCTTATACCACCGCATGCACATCAACCCCAA
This sequence comes from Nicotiana otophora, assembly GCA_000715115.1. NCBI lineage: Eukaryota > Viridiplantae > Streptophyta > Magnoliopsida > Solanales > Solanaceae > Nicotiana > Nicotiana otophora. The sequence goes on along the minus strand of AWOL01S0046365.1, from coordinate 25,119 downwards.
GCTTTATAGTGCCGCATGTGCGTTTATATCATATCACAATAACATCGTACACCACAAGTGCCCATATATCACAATTTGCCAACAATCCACAATATCAATATTTCCACAACAATAGCCCACGGCTCGACCACAACGGGAACATGAATATCAAAAACAACAATGAATGAAAAATGCTCAAAAGGAAGATGTTTTAATAATAAAAAATTTTGCCATGGAAGAGACAATGTGTAGCAGTGACTTCAAATATTGGAAATCAACAATAAAAAGAGATAACATGAATAACAACTTCAAATAATGGCAATCAACTATGAAAGAGATAGTATATGACAATAAAAAGAGGCAACAATTTCTTCTAAAGCATGAGAGCAATTTATCAATTAGGAGGTAGAACACGATTTAACGAAATCATTTAAGGTAAGTAATAATAGTCTAACACAAGTAAGAGTAGACTGACTAGGAAAATTTAGAACATGATATGGCATTTCAATTAAAGCATGGAAATAGTTTTGTTAGCCTAAACCGCTCAAGTACCACCTACAACCCGTGTACCCACTCGTCACCCTGCGTACGCGGATTTCACTTAGCATAATTGAATGAAACAATACCAATCCTAAGGGGTAGTACCCTTACATAAAGTTCGGAAAAACACTTACCTCAACTATGCCAAATAAACACTAAGAAATAGCCTTTATGTCAATACCCGCCTCCACACGGCTCAAATCTAACCATAATTGACTAAATATCATAAAACAATGTTATAGTATTCAATTGTAATAGATAACGCTAAGAACTTTATATTTTTCCAAAAAATCCAACAAAAGTCAACCCGGGGCTCTCCCCATCAAAACCCGGGTCCAATGGTAGATTACGACTACCCATGACCTCAAGAGTACATATATGTGATTAGTTTCAAAATCCGAGTCCAAATCGACTCTCAAAACTCAATTTTCTATTTTTCAATAACTTGACAAAGTTTCATCATTTTTCAGTTTGATTCACATGATTCTGATGTTAAAATCTAAGATATGTTGATGATATATGACTATAAATATATAAGCATTACTTACCCAAGGTTTATACGTGATAATTCCATCTCCAAATCGCCTAATACCGAGTCTAGGGTTCAAAAATCAGAGAATGAGTTCAAAAATCCCGTCTCCCGTCACTTTAACCAGCTGCAAATATCTCATTTGGGACACATGGCTCGCATTTGTATACCCTCGAAATTGTGGACCAGGGCTCGCATTTGCAAACCTTGATAGCCTAAGCCAACATCGCATGTGTGATAAGGGCTCTGTAATTCCAAAGTTGGGTACTTCGCAAATGCGAACAAATGTTTGCAATTGCGAACTCAGTTTAAAATTTTCTTCCTTTGCAAATGCGAAGGTGGAGTCGCATTTGTGACAATTTTCGCCCTTTTGTCACCTTCGCAAATGTGTGCCTGGTGTTCGCAATTTCGACACCAAAGCACCAGACACTAGAATTTTGCCAACTTCATTCCAAAACACTCTAGAACATGTCTGAAACTCACCCGAACTGCCGGGGCTCCAAACCAACCATCGAACACAAAAACGCATGAATTTCAAGGTAAAGTTCAAGAATTTCTTAAATTAATACTAAACTCCAAAATGACACCAAATTTCGCAGACAAGTTCTAAATACCGTAACTGACATATTATAAGTCTCAAAGATCAACATCTGATCTCGATAGCGAAACGTCAACTTACGGTAAAACCTTTCAACTTTTAATTGCCAATTTTTAAAAAATCTACATAAATCAACCTACGGACTTCCAAAATCAATCTTGAGCATACGCCCAAGTTCAAAACCAATATACGGAGCTATCGGAATCATAAAATCACAGTTCCGGGGTCGTTTTCTCAAAGGTAAAAGTTTGGTCAATATGTTCTAATTTAAATTTCTAAGTCAAGAATCAAGGGTCTGAATCAACTCGAAAGCCTCCCGGAACGAAACTAACTACCCCGTAAATAATAAATTGATAAACACACATATGTGAAGCATAAAAAGGGTAATATGGCGCAATGGCACAAAATGACTGATCGGGTCGTTACACCCGATCCTTAAGAAGAGAAGAAACTTATCCAGTTATGGGCTACGTGTTTGTAATATAACCACGGGAACGTAAAGTAATCATTACATTTACCTATTTTCGAATATCTTGGTGACAACTCAAGGTAATGAAATTGGAACTAATATGGTCTCTAATCACATTTCATTTAGAAATCATAGGTACTTAGACTAACAAGTTCAATTCAAATAATACAAATATTTCATGATAAAGACCTAAGTCTACCAGGACATAAACATTATATTAGCTATGTACGGACTATCGTCACCTCGTGCGTATGTGGCACCCACAACTAGTAGCAAATAACAATTATAACACCTTCGGGGTACTTTCCCCCTCACAAGGTGAGACATGAGACTTACCTCGCTCGAAGTTCCATAACTGGATCCAACGCCTCTCTAACACGTCAAACTTATGCCCATAAATTTGAAACTAGTCAAACAACATACAAACCACTAAAATATACTTTAACGCTCATAATTAATCAATTTAAAACAATTTTTAACTCTGCTCAAAAAGTCAACAAAGTCAGCTCTCGGGCCCATGAGCTCGGATTTCAAATATTTATGAAAATAAATATTACCCATAATACCACGAACCCAAATAAATAATTTATCCCCAATTCCATGTCAAATTTCATTGTCAAAATCCAAAACTATCAAATTTTTGGTTTTCTTCAAAAATTCCACAACTTCTACAAATTCCCATAATTAAATCCACATATAACTCATGTATTTATCTTACACCAATTGGGAATCACTTACCTTGTGTTGCTAGATGAAAATCTCCTTAAAATAGATCCACAAATTCGGCCACCCATGTGTAAATGAGAGAAAAGTTAGCCAACTCTCGAATTAAAAGGGACTGAGCCCAGACGACCCTTATTCGGGATCGCGGAAAAACATTCGCGATCGTGAAGACCAAACTCCCCAACTACCAAACTTTTTCTTCGCGAACACGATGCACCAGTCATGAACGTAGTGACCAATTCCTCCATCCCTACGCGAATGCGACACCAGGCTTGCAAACATGTAGGACAAATTCCTGGCTCCCGCTTCTAGCGATTACGTAATCACCCACGCGATCGCGCAACACTGCCTCCTCCAAGGCTTCCCGAATACGTACCTCATATCGTCAACGCGATGAGAAAATGGCCAGACATCCCCACAGGCCTTTGCAAATACAGACCATTCTTCGCGATCGTGATGAAGGATACACCAGACCTCAGAAACAGTAGCTCAAACATGGCGAAATGGCTCGTAGCCAATTCGGAACACACTCGAGGCTCCCGCGGCCCCGTCCAATCATACCAACTAGTCCAAAAAGATGACACAAACTTGATCGAGGCCTAAAATCACACCAAACAATATCTAAACTATAAACAAGATCCTTCTTTCAACTTTCAAACTTTCAAACTTTGCCGAACGCTTCCAAATTGTGCTTAAACATTCCAGAATGACACCAAACTTTGCATGCAAATCACAAATCAAGATAGGAACCTAGTTGATGGCTTAAAACCCCAAACGGACATCGATAACATCAAAAACCATTTCAAACAAAACTTATGAAATTCTAAAACCTTAAAAATGCCAGCATTCTACAATAAGCGGCGAAATTCTCCCGGACCACCAAATAATCAACCTGAACATAAGCCCATGTCATAAATCATCATACAAACTTATTGGAACCTTCAAATCTCAATTCCGAGGTCATTGTATCTAAAGACAAACCTTGGTCAACTCTTCCAACTTAAAGTTTCCGAATTGACAATTTTTCATCCGAATCAACTCCGAAATATCAAAAATTCAATTCCGTCTATGTGTACAAGGTATAACATATGAAGTGAAGATACTCAAGGCCTCAAATTCATGAACAATACGCTATAGAAAAATACAACTGGTTGGATCATTACACCTGTCATCTGCCGCCACCGAAAATTGCCCACGATGGCGGATGTTCTCCAAATCTACACAAAACCCTAATTTGACCCCCGAAATCGCTACTAATCTATTTCACATTATAACATACATCAATTAACGTTATAGCATTTTACTGTCGTCGGATTTAGGTCAAACCTTGATTACTTACTGGAGTTGTTCTCTTTCTGACTTTAGTAGTAATCAGTGCATGTACTACTGATCGAGTTGGGAAACCCAAAATTAATGGTTATTCGTTGATGACCACTGTCGTTCAGGAAAACCTTCGTCGATCATTCTGAGGTTTTAACATCTCCTTCCTTTTGGTTCTCTAGCCGGTAATAGTATACTCATGGTTATGCATCTTTTTGTTTTATTTTAATTGCTCCCATATTGAAAGTTATTTGTTTAGATTTGTGTTTTCATAATTAGATCGATAGTTTAATTGTATAACGATTAGTTTAATTACACAAGTTTGTAGGCTAATTGATCAGGAATTAGTTAATCACATGTTGAAGTTGGTTATTTGTTAAATTGTTCGGTTTTTGAATATTGTTTCCTCTGTTTTGATTTTTAATTTGTTTGCATTTCTTGTTATAGTTGTTTGTAATTACTTAAACTTAAAGGGGCTTTGAAAAATTAAAACTTAGGGAATAAATATGTTAGATATTTAGGTTGGTTCTAGAAGAGGGAAGTAAGGACTAATTTGAAAAGAAAAGAAGAGAAAAGAGTGTCGGGTACTGATTAGTAGGTAAATAACAGAATTTAGAGGGATGTAAAAAACACTGAAATAGATTCTCTGAATTTCTATTTAACAACACACACAAAGTTCACCATATTTAATTGATACACACCCATTCTCACCCATTTTCATACTTTACTCATCACCACTCTTCTCACGCACGTATTTAGTAGTACACAGAAGCATCCCTCTAAATTCAAACTCAGATCTGAAAAACAAAAGTTAAAAAAAAATAGAAAACCAAAATAAATTCAAATAGACTCTGATCTCTGCTATACTATCTAGGTTTTCATGTTGCTTTTGGAATTGAAATTGAAGCTGCAACTAGAATCTCTGTTGGTTTGCTAATTTCTCCGTTGTTAAGTTCTAGTTTCCTCATATTGCTTCATTTTTTTCTTCCCTACATCTCAAGGTACAACTCAATCTGTCACGACCCAAAATCCACTATAGGTCGTGATGGCGCCTAACGCCGCCGTCAGACAAGCCAACAATGAGTCATCGATTTAATTACATATTTTATTATTCCATGATCTATCATGCTAAACCTAGAGTAGAAACCCCTAAAACCCGGTGTCAGAAATGCATGAGCATCTAGTAATAAGTACAACAATAATACAACATCCGTGTGAAATACAAGTTAGATGGGAAAATATAAATAACTTTGATGGAGACTCTGTATACTGCGGATTGTAACAAGGAAGTGCAACTCACCGTAAAGTCCCCGCAACAGCCACGCATTTGCATTGTGATGACCCAAAATATAACCTTTAAATTTAATAAGTAATTTTGTATTCAGAGACCTTGAAAAGCACCATTTATCATTCCTAGACTTGTGTGCGTAGTCCATACAATTTTCCAGAAAGTTTTTATGTGAAAAGTGGATTAAAATGGAAAAGAGAGCTTTAAAACTCAACTAAGTTGACTTTGGTCAATATTTTGAGCAAACAGATCTGGATCAGTGCTTTGAAAATTCCGGTAGGTCCGTATCGTGATTTGGGACTTGGGCGTATGCCCGGAATCAAATTACAAGGTCCCTAGCTCGAGAAATGGATTTTTGATAAAAAATTAAAAGCTTGAAAGCTTAATGATTTCTAAGAAATTACTGATGTTGGATTTATTGACTTCGGGTCCCTATTTTGGTTCTGAAGCCTGGTATAGATCCACTATAATATTTATGACTTATCTGCCGAGTTTGGTGAGAATTGGAGTTAATTTGAAGTGATTCGGACGTGCAGTTGTAAAAATATAAGTTTTAAAGTTTTCTTGAAAACTTCCTTTGATTTGGTGTCTGATTCGTAGTTCTAGGTGTTATTTTTATGATTCGATCATGCGAGCAAGTTCGTATGATGTTTTAAAAAATGTGTGCATATTTGGTTTAGAGCCCCGAGGGCTCGGGTGAGTTTTGAATTGGCTACGAGATGTTTTGGACTTTGAAAATCTAGTATTTTACTGCAGCAGGTGTTCTGGCATGTTCTTCCTCGCGTTCGCGAACGCGAATAGTAAACTGGGCAGCTGGAGTTTTCTTCTTCGCGAACGCGAAGGCTTGTTTGCGAACGCGAAGCGATGGGGGCATTACCCTTCGCGAACGCGACCATCTCCTTGCGAACGCGTAGTGTTAGGCACACCTGGGGGAGGGTCGATCATTCCTTCAGCGTGAACGCGAGCTATGCCTCGCAAACACGAAGGCCGGGGGGGAAACCTTCGCGAACGCGAAGGAGAACTCGCGAACGCAAAAGCCACGGGCTGCTACTCATCGCGAACGCGACAGGCCCTTCGCGAACGCGAAGAAGGCCTGACCCCTGTGACTTAAAACAGAACCAAAAACGGGATTTTTCCCATTTTTCACAAACCCTCAATTATAACTCGGCTAAGGGGGCGATTCAAAGGAGTTTTTCACGATTTCGGATTGGGTAAGTGTTCTTTATCATATAGTGATTGTATTTCACAAATCCATGTCTATATTCATCATTTATTTCGGATTTAGATGGAAGAAATTGGAATTTTTGTAAAACTTT
>AWOL01S0046365.1:2445-18271 GCA_000715115.1 Nicotiana otophora | reverse complement strand
AGCTATGCCTCGCAAACACGAAGGCCGGGGGGGGAGGGGGGGACCTTCGCAAACGCAAAAGCCATGGGCTGCTACTCGTCGCGAACGCGATGAAGGCCTGACCCCTGTGACTTAAATTAGAACCAAAAACAGGATGTTTTCCAATTTTTCACAAACCCTCAATTATAACTCGGCTTAGGGGCGATTTCAAAGGCGTTTTTCACGATTTCGAACTAGGTAGGTATTCTTTATCATATAGTGATTGTATTTCACAAATCTATGACTATATTCATCATTTATTTCAGATTTAGATGGAAGAAATTGGAATTTTTATAAACTTTCCAAACACGAAAAATTAAGATTTGAAGGTCCATTTGATATCGAAATTGGAACGGGTGTTCGGATTTCGTGAGTGTTTCCGAGATTTGAGATGTGGGTCCCACTTCCGAATATTTTCATGAATTTTGGATTTTTATCCGGAAAATTTTTAAATTCATATGGAATTAATTCCTATAATTAGTATTGAATATATTAAATTGTTAGTGAATTGATTTGAACTTTTTGGAGGCAAATTTAAAAGGATAAGCTATGGTTGAATAATTGATTGGAATTTGCAAAGTGAGGTAAGGGTCGGGGTTAACCTTGACTTGAGGGAATATAACCCTTAAATTGTTTGTTATGTGAATTGTATGTAAACGACGTATAGGCGAGGTGACGAGTGTCTATACGTAGTCAAATTAATTGTTTGCCTGCTTACTTGAAAAATCATAAATTAATTATTATAATAATTGTTTCTCTCTTATTCTTTGCAAATATAAATTCTTGAATTCCTGCATTAATTGTTACATGCTATTTGAATTATGTGCCTTAATTGTTATTTGATAGTTAGCATAATAATTATTAAACTGCCTATTTGCTCCCTGATTTCTATAATAATTTCCTATTTGTCATTGTGTGCTTCATAATTAAACCATAATTATTGTATGATTGTTGTCTCGCAATTGTATATTAATTGTTACATTTATTGAGAAATTTTCTTCTATAAGAATTGGTAAATGAAAATGTTGGAGGATCGGGTTGCACGCCGCAACAGACTTATTAAAAGTCAATATTGGAGGATCGGGTTTCACGCCGCAACAGACTTATTAAAAGTCAATTTTGGAGGATCGGGTTGCACGCCGCAACAGACTTATTAAAAGTCAATATTGGAGGATCGGGTTTCACGCCGCAACAGACTTATTAAAAGTCAATTTTGGAGGATCGGGTTGCACGCCGCAACAGACTTATTAAAAGTCAATATTGGAGGATCGGGTTTCACGCCGCAACAGACTTATTAAAAGTCAATTTTGGAGGATCGGGTTGCACGCCGCAACAGACTTATTCAAAGTTAATATTGGATGATCGGGTTGCACACTGCAACAAACTTATTGAAAGTCAATATTGGAGGATCGGGTTGCACGTCGTAGTAGACTTGTTAAAAAGTTAATATTGGATGATCGGGTTTCACGCCGCAACATACTTGATTAAAATGAATATGTTGGAGGAGCGGGTTGCACACCCCAACAAAACTGAATGTTGATATATTGTGAGAGCGTCTTGCACGCTGCAACAGAAATAATGAAAATGATAATTGGTTATGATTGCTGAGTTGCCTTCAATTATTATAAGTGAATTACCTGATTTATTCCTATTATTGTTGTTGTTACTAATATTGCGTACATGTTAATGTAAGTGAACAGCCTTAGCCTCGTCACTACTTCGTCGAGGTTAGGCTCAACACTTACCAGTACATGGGGTCGGTTGCACTGATACTACACTCTGCACTTCTTGTGCAGATTTTAGAGTTGGTCCCAGCGGCGTACCATAAACTTGCTCGGATTTCAGCTATCAGAGGAGACTTGAGATATAACTGCATGGTGTCTGCAGTTCTGAAGTCCCCGTCTATTGTACTTTAGCTGTGTGTTTATTTCCAGACAACTTTATATTATTTTGACCTTTATAAGCTCGTGCACTTGGGACACTAATTCTGGGATGGTATTTAGACACCGTTGTTTGATGGATTATTTCACTTTATTTTAAACTTGACTTCTGGATTTGTTTTCTTGTTATCAATACATTTAAAAATTGTTTTAAAATGGATAATATTATTCTAACGTTGGCTTGCCTAGAAAGTGAAATGTTGGGCACCATCATGGTCCGAAGGTGGGAATTTCAGGTCGTGACAGTTGGTATCAGAGCACTAGGTTACATAGGTTTCACGAGTCATGAGCAAGCTTAGTAGAGTCTGAAGGATCGGTACGGAGACGTCTGTACTTATCTCTCAGAGGCTATGAAGTTTAGGAGCAATATCATTTCTTTCTTATTTTGTCGTGCAATTTTATTCTATCATCGATGATTGAACCATTCTACTCTTATTCTATCGCAGATAGTGAGAACGCGTAATACCTCTACCGATGGACAGGGACCAGAACCCCCGGTGGCAACTATGGCCAGGGGTAGAGGTCGAGGTCGAGGTCGAGGTCGTGCTAGAGGCCGAGGCAGAGGCCGAGTTAGAGCTCAGTCCAGAGCTCGAGCAGCTGCACCTGTTGTAGAACCTCAGGTAGGCCTTCAAGAGGAGGTCCCAGTTTAGAAAGTACCAGTTGGACAAGTTCAGGTCCCGGAAGGATTCATAGCCACTCTAGTGCTTCAGGACGCTCTAGTCCAATTGGTGAGTCTTATGGAGGGTGTGGCCCAGAATGGTACATTTCCAGTGGCACCAACCGTCTCACAGGCTGGGGGAGGAGCACAAACTCCCACTACTTCCGCCCTTGAGCAGATAGCTCCCCAAAATCAGGCTCCAGCAGCCCCGCCAGTTGGGGTAGTTCAGCCAGTTGTTGCAGCAGAGACTGGTGATATGCCTGCCATGTCTTTGGAGGCCTTATTGAGACTGGATAAGTTCATTAAGCTCTTTCTAGTTCATTGCAGTGGTACACCTTCTGAGGACCCACAGGTTTGTCTTGAACGCTGCCATGAGGTGCTGCGGAACATGGGTATAGTTGATACCAATGGGATTGATTTTGCTGTATTTCAAATGACGGGTTCCACCAAGAGGTGGTGGAGAGATTATGCATTGACCCGACCGGTCGGATGACCTGCACTTACCTGGGAGCAGTTCTCTTAGCTATTTCTGGAGAAGTTCCTCCCTATCACACTGAGAGAGGAATTCCGTAAGCAATTCGAGCATCTATAGCAAGGCAGTATGATTATTACTCAGTATGAGTCCCATTTTGTGGATTTGGCCCCTCATGCTCTCCTTTTTACTACCTACGGAGGGAGAGTGAGTGAGGAGGTTCATTGAGGGATTCACACACCCTATCAGACTTCAGATGGCCAAGGATACCAGAGGTGAGATTTCTTTTCAGGCGGTTGCTAATGTCACAAGGAGGATCAAGATGGTTCTTGCACAGGAAAGAGGGCAGAGGTCCGATAAGAGGCCTCATCAGTTCAGGGGTTACAGTGGTGCCTCGTTTGGAGGCTGGGGTAATTTTGGTAGGGCTCATCCTCCCAGACCGTTTCATTCAGCACTTCATGTATCTTCCGGTGCTTCAAGGAGTCACGGTCCTATTATGCCTTACTCTGGGCAGCCAGTATTCAGTGCACTTTCAGCTCCAATCAGTGCACCACTACTCCAGAGTTACTACAGTGGTTATCCGGCCCATCTGGGTCAGCTTCAGCTTTAGCAACCACGATACCAGGATAGGTATTATGAGTGTGGGAACATTGGTCACATCAGGAGGTATTGCCCTAGATTGGCGAGTAACAGATCTCGGCAAGATTCTCATGCCATCATACCGGCACCTGTTGCCTCACCGCCTGCTCAGCCAGCTAGAGTTAGGGGTCAGGTAGTTAGAGTTGGAGGTCAGGCCATTAGAGGTGGAGGTCAGGCCATTAGAGGTGGAGGTCAGACCTTTAGAGGTAGAGGCCAGCCAGTTAGATGCCGTCTTATAGATGTAGTTCAGAGTAGTGGGGCCCAACCCCGATTTTATGCTTTTCCAGCTAGACCTGAGGCCGAGTCATCTGATGCTGTGATCACAAGTATTATTCTAGTTTGCCATAGAGATGCTTCAGTTCTATTTGATCTAGGATCTACTTAGTCCTATGTGTCCTTCTATTTTGATTCATATTTGGTTGTGCCTTGTGATTCTCTAAGTGCTTCTGTGTGTGTATCTACATCGATGGGAGACTCTGTTGTAGTAGATCATGTCTACCGTTCATGTGTGGTTACAATTGGTAATCTTGAAACTAGTGCGGATCTTCTACTTTTTGATATGGTAGATTTTGATGTCATCTTGGGTATGGATTGGTTGTCTCTTTATCATGCTATATTGGACTGTCATGCCAAGACAGTGACCCTAGCTATGCCGGGGTTACCTCGATTAGAGTGGAAAGGAACTCCTGGCCATTTTACCAGCAGGGTTATTTCTTATATGAAAGATCGGCGTATGGTAGAGAAAGGATGTCTAGCCTATTTGGCTTATATTCCCAATCCCAGTTCGGATGTCCCTTCTATGGAATCAGTACCAGTTGTTCGTGAATTTTCAGAAGTATTTCCTGCAGATCTGCCGGGGATGCCACTCGAAAAAGATATTGACTCGTACTGTGTAACTGTAAGTGAGCAAATATTGCATTAGTGAGCCATCATACGTAAAATATGAATACACATGGGTTGTCAAGGATTATGACATGCTGTATATACTGAACCTGCGTCTACAAAGCCTGTAAGAGTATTTGACATCAAAGTGTGGTCGGAACAAGACACTGACCTACCATAAGTATATACACACATAGGACAGTCTGATAACCTCTAGACTCGGTTGTACTCTGGATGAAATGTAGCTTTGCCTATCCTTATCAAGATATTAACTTTGTCTATGATAAGAGCTTGCCAAACTGGATACCTGAACCTACAGGCTTGAATACAGTTCCCCGGCGATGGAATATTAGTACAAAGAAATGTACTAAGTATTTAAGGTAGATAACATATAAATAATTGAATTGTAATTGAACTGGCATGTATACATGATATACTGAAAGTAATCTAGAGGGTCAATGAGATCCGAGAATCGTACTTACCTTATTCTGACTGGTAACATACCTAGATATTTAATTATCCAACTTACCTTACAAAGGATGTAGACTAAAAGGGGAAGGATCCGTTGGCCGAGAACATGTAATGTCATATATACATCTAATTCATGTCTTGGGCTATACTAAAACTTAAAAGTGGCACTTACACGTTTCATAAGAGACCGTCCGTAAGGCTCACTCATTAACATGAATAACCAGTGGCTCGTACGCATAATTGAGGTCTGGCTATACGTGCAACTGAGACCGTCCAAAACCAACCTTCATTATGTACCTATGCATTCATAGACCGTCCATAGGTCTTTGTTGTACCCCTGCGCATTCATGGACTGTCTGTAGGGATAAGGTCTTATACATATTCATTTCCTATCACTCATGCAGACATCATTCAATCATCATTCAATCATCAATAGTTAAACTCGTATTCTTAAACATACAACTTCGTGAGTAACTCCTTACAATAACTAATCCTTATTCGTTAGCCACCTTCTACGTCATACTTCGTATTCTATATTATTTAGCCACAAAGAACGTTGTAATTATTTTTAAATCTCACTTATATCCTTATTTCACATCACCACTCATTTTTGGGGATTCCATGATTCTTTCTACTTATAGCCATGTAATATTCTTAGATTATGAGGGTACTCATTACACACACACACACACATATATATATATATATATATATATGTTCATTCATCAATACGTAACAAGATTTGCGTAATTTATGCTCTATAAACTTATATTCTTATTGCTAAACTTATCATATTTTATAATTTATGACTCTATATGTAACGTATATCGTCTCTTAACATCAGCCTCGTATACATGCAACCTTATTTAACTTGAGAGCAACATAACTATCTCTGTGGGTCTTTATTAGTTTGGTAAACACAAATGTGTAAGTATTGGAAGTTGTGCCATTCATTAGGTCAAAACATTCTTATCATTCTGCAACTATACATTATCCTACCTTGTTGAACATTTCGTATATAACTATTGTACGTAATGTTTAATTAACATCTAGAGGTATTGTTGCATATAAAAGACAATGACCCTTCATAAGTCTCTATTTACTCCATAAGAATACATGAAACTACGATCAACACAATCCATTTCAACATTCGTCTGACTATACTCATGAACGGACCTTAATCGTTGGTATAGTACGTATAAAAAGGAAGACCTTCCATACATCATAATATCAAGTCCAATCCTCAAGCTAACTTAACCTGCAACTCCTTTGTCGACAAGCAATGAACAATACTATTGTCACAATTCGAATGCCATAACTTATCGCATTTGAACATTACACTTTATTCTACGATACAATGGACATAACCTCCCATATTTATATGAATTCCCACAAGTTATCACAACCAACAACATCCCAAACAACATCAACAATACTCATAATAAGCCTTTCAAAATAGTTTAACAATCCCAACGAGCGGAAAACTCGGTTTGTGACTAAACAACTATAGTTTTAAACCCCTTATTCCTTCCAGAATATATCAATAATATTTACCTCCATATATTCAATTATCCCTACTAATTTACAGCAACAATACAACTTTAAAACGACCTCATAACAGCAACAAATTATGTTTTCTTTCAAATCGAGAAAAACAACTGACAGTACATAATTAAGTCTCTTATCATATATATAAGCCATGAATTCAACTTAAAAATAAGTTCACAACCAGCAAACAGTGACATAACCACAAACAACATACTACTCTTTCGAAACTCCAAAGTTCTAGTTGTTATGATCAAGCTACAACTCGTAGAAGTTTAAATAAGAGCAGAGAAGCATAAAATCAACCTGTACTGATTAGAACACATGAAACCTAGTCCCTCTACATCCAAAACCAGTCCCCCAACATAGCTACAAGAAGAAGAAAGGGAAAGTAGCAAGCTGTCCAGGTTTTTCAGCACTAGGATCACGTCGTATCACCCAAAATTAGGGATTCTGTGGGATATTTGGGGGAGCAGTTGAAGGATTTCAATCTAAAGTTATTATCTGAAATATGATTGAAAGAAACGTTTTGATTAATCCCTTAAAAGTCCCTTTGGCCGCCTCTTTTTGGGGATTTATTTGGTCCCTTCATTTAAACAAGCAGATGGCACACCTGCTTGTCACCTACCAGTCTGAGCGGTTTTGCAAAAATACAAATATCTCTCTACTCTAATATCGAATTGACAAATGATTTAATGTGTTAGAAACGATACTCATAGATATTCAATTTGGTAGATGGATCATCCTGTAATTCCAAGCATATTGGGAGAAAAGCTTAGCTATATTTGACCTAATATTCAGCACATTTATGAATGTAACTTGTGATGACCTTTAGCAACCTTTGTCCCACAACTCGCTTGACTTCATAACATAACACAAGAATATCATACGACCAAAATAACTCATAAAATAACATCCTTATCACGTTAAGAACATTAGTCTCACCCCAAAAGTACATGATATAACATTTACCACATGTCGACTTTCGACGAAACTTGTTTTCTTCCATTCGTTTAGCTTGTAAACCTTCCAACCATCTTGGTACTTGTTATTCATGATCATAAATATTTGTACCTCCAAGGTAACATAACTAACTTACTTTATGTACTTCCAAAGATGAAATGATTTTCGAGCTTACATCAATTGACTTATGACGTACTTTTACATAGCAAAACATAGGGAGTAACATTATTCCCCCCTTTGGAACATTTGTCCTCGAATGTTGAATTATGCGCTTATCAGTCCTACAACATATATCTCTTATGAATACTTTAATAATGCCCTTCCATCAAGACAATTGCTCTATGAATAAATCAAAATGCCAGGGCATTCCCCCCTTTAGGCCTCTTTCTCACACCACAACTTGTGATCATAATTATTTCAATCTCATAACTGTTGCTACCTTCTATCATACAGCCTATATGACTATGTCCTTTTATGCACGCCTATGCGACTCTTCTCTCCTTTTTACTCTAGCTTTTAAAGAATCTCTAGGCCTCACTTTGTGAACATATGTAGAAGTATGACAAGTTGTCACTCTGGGAACTATAGGTGTACTGAAGTTCTTCGCTCGGTACTATATCTATATTCTGCTTCATAGCCTTGGTTATCCATACTTATGTCTTTTTTGTATCTAGATAGGTCATACTATAGCATAACACTTACTTTGATTTCTTATTACCAAGGTTTTCTACCCAACTCTTGATTACTCTCTTGCTGCTTATCCTATATGTATAAATGTACGTCTTTTAATGCTTCCTCGTTACTGGTCATATTAAGAATGGCAGCCTAATCGCATCTCATACTTTGGAATTTTTATCTAACTATTTTTTATTCACCTTAATATTGAAAATAATCCCCTAGTGATAACTTGAAACTTCTTACATATTACATTTTCACTAGGACTCTCATCTCGTTATCTAACATCTGAAGTTCTTTGATTGATCCACCTTAGGGATGATACTATACTTCAAAAACCATTTTTGATAGCATCTCAACATGATTCATCTTATGGGATGTATTCTAATCCTGTGCAATGCATAAAATCCCTTTCATTGAATCTGTCACGACCCAAAATTCTAACCTGTTGTGATGGCGCCTATCCCGAAACTAGGCAAGCCGACAATCTCAATAAACCACAATTTAATTTAAATACAGAAAACATCATAATTCAAGCTTAAGTGAAAATCCCACAAATACTAGGTAAAACATATTCCCAAAACTCGGTGTCACTAAGCACATGAGTATCTAATTATGAATACAACTCTGAAAATTATGGTCCATAACAGTCTGAGACCAAATACAGTAAGTAAGTAGATAGGGAAGGAGGGGCAAGGTTTGTGAAAAACGGCAGCTACCTCAGAATCTTCGGAAAATTAATTGTGCAAAAGAATCAACACCCGCTATGTCCGAGAAATACCTGGATCATCACACAAAGTGCAGGGTGTAGTATGAGTACAGCCAACTCAGCAAGTAACAATAATAAATAAGGAACTGAAGATAGTGACGAGCTACACAGCTATAGTTCATTCTCAGTAATTCTATCAGAGAGTAGACATGCTTTCAAATCCAGCAGTTTAAGTCAAATCAGTTTTATACAGTTCAAGTTCATGTAATCCTGATATAAAATCTTTTAGAGAATTTCACAACAATAACAGATAGCACTAAGTGCAACAACAAATGAAAAACAAGTACACCCTCTCTGGGTAACAGTCACTCAACTCGTCACAACAGCTCAATCACTCGGCTCTCATCCCTCAGCATTCACACTCAATGGGTACCCATACTCACTGGGGGTATACAGACTCCAGAGGGACTCCTATAGCCCAAGTTCTATAATCTGCACGGATAACGCTTGTGCCATAGTATAAATATCTAGATCCGCACGGACAACTCATGTGTTATAGTACAATATAAGGATCCATATGGGCAACTCACATGCTATAGTATAATATCTAACAATCAGGCCCTCGGCCTCGCTCAGTCATAAATCTCTCCAGTCTCTCGGACTCTCGACAATCATGAAATTAGCCCAAACAACAATGATATTATGCATCAATAATGAACAATAGAGACTGGGATAAAATAATCAAGTAAACTGTGACTGAGTACAAAACAACAATTAAGCAAATAGTTCAACATGTACACGACCTCTGTGGGTCCCAACAGTACCAATATATAGCCTAAACATGGTTTCTAACATGATTTATAGTCAAATTTACACAACACATAGAGAGAACATAGCTATCCACAAGCTATTCAACTTTACAGTTTTCACGGAACAGACCAAGTCACAATCCCCTTGGTGCACGCCAAAACGCCCGTCAACTAGAATGTGCGTCACCTCCAAAATAATCACATGACACAAAATCCATGGTTTCATACCCTCAAGACCAGAGTTATAATTGTTACTTACCTCAGAACATGAAATTCTTTACTCTGCTATATAATCAGCCTCCGAATGCCTCAAATCTAGTCACAAATAATTCGCTTCAGTTAATAAATTTTATTGGAAATAATTCCATATGAGAATATAATTTTGTCCATAAAAATCCAAAATTTAACTCAAAAATTGCTCGTGTGGCCCACGTCTCAGAACCCAATAAAAGTTACAAAATTCTAAAGCCCATTCCACCACGAGTCTACCTATACAAAATTTACCAAAATCCGGCCTCAACTCGACCTCCAAATCATCAACTCTTATTTCCAAATCTCTGAGTTCAAATCTGCGATTTACACGTCAGAAATATGTAATCTAGTCAGATTATTCGATGATAATTCAATATTATGGAGTAGAGATGATCACAAGGGACTTATCTCAAGTTTTCCCGTGAAAACTTTGCTCATAAATCGCCCAACCCGAGCTTGTAATGCCCAAAAATGGCAAAATCTCGGAACACCTAGGTTTTTGTACTGCCCAGGAGTTTTCGCACCTGTGGAAACTTGGCCGCTTATGCGCCAACCGCATGTGCGGAAAAAGCCACCGCATCTGCGCCTTTGCTAGAATATGTGCGCCTGTGTCCACTCCTGCGCAAGTCGCATCTACGCGCGTCCTTCCGCATCTGCGCTGACGCACGTGTAGAATTTCCCTCGCACCTGCGACCACTAACTCATAGCCCTCTGCCCGCATCTGTGCTTGCCAGGCTCGCTTCTGCGAGCTCGCACCTACGATGGAATTTCCGTAGGTGCGATTACATCAGGCGGCAGAAACTTCAGCTCTTTTTTCTAAGTTCGAATTTGATTCGTTAACCATCCGAAAACCCGAGGCCCCCCGGGACCTCAACCAAATATACTAACAAGTCCTATAATATCATACGAACTTTGACGAACAAGTCTAGCCTTCAAAAAAAATCCAACAACACTAAAACCACGAATCACATATAGATTCAAGCCTAATGAACTTTGAAACTTCTAATTTATACAAACGACGCCAGAACCTATCAAATCACGTCCCATTGAACACATATTTGCACAAAAGTCATAAATGACATAACGGACCTATTAACATTTCCAACATTGGATTTCGACCCCGATATCAAAAAGTCAACCCCCCGGGCAAACTTCCCAAAAATTTGACTTTCTCCATTTCAAGCCTAATTCCTCTACCGACCTCCAAATTATTTTTCGGACACGCTCCTAAGTCCAAAATCACCATACGGGGCTATTGAAATCATAAAAATTCAAATTCGAAGATCGTTTATACATAAGTTGATATCCGGTCACTATATTAACCTAAGCTTTAAAGCCTTAGATTTCATTCTTCCAAACTAACTCCGAAATACCTTAAAACTAAAACCGACAATTCACACAAGTAATAATAAATCATATGAAGGTATTCAAGACTTCAAATAGTAGAAAGGAGCATAAATGCCCAAAACGACCAATCGGGTCGCTACAGAATCATTATTTCAATCAAAAGCTATATTACTATTCTACTACAAGGGCATCACTCCATCTCTTCTAAATGCTCCTAGTCTTAAACTCCTCCTAGTTTATTCAAGCTTTAGTGACTCCACTACACACATATTTGTAGACTGCCTAGGATGTGAATGCTCTAATACCACTTTGTCACCCCCAACCTGGGGAGGCGTGGTTGGCGCCAGGTGCCGTACTGGCCCGAGCGAACCACTCTATAACTCATTATCGTTCCACAAAAACTAGAACATACATAGGCCGACTTCGCTGAACTCATTCTTTTTGTAACTATCATAGGAAAACATAGCCACAACTCTAATCTGTAACTGTATGTGGGCAAATGTTGGTTGCTATGCTACTGATGACACCACTATCATTTATGGATACAGAACCATAGCTCTTCTTCCCATTTATCTGATGTCTATACTATTCACAACATTCTGAACTTGCGTATCTCGTACCTTCTTCACCTTTACCTTACTTACCTTTAACTCTCGCATCACATCTTATGTCACTATCAAAACCTCCATTCCATATATGTGGAATTTATATGCACAACTTGAAGCTCTACTATAATACTTGCTCCTCTAGTGAATACACAATCTAATGGGAGCTTCTTATGGCTCAGCTCTGTGGCAAGATCTGGAAACGAAAGAAGGGCAACATTTCCTAAATGCCATGTACCCTCTCAATTATAAGTGTGGTGCGTAACATACCAATAAATGAGAGTCTACTTGACACGAATTTGTAGACGCCCTATGATACAAATGCTCTAATACCACTTTGTCACGACCCAACCTGGGTAGGCGTAGTTGGCGCCTGGTGCCGTACTGGCCCGAGCGAACTACTTTGTAACTCATTATCGCTCAACAAACACTAGAACATACATAGGCCGACTTGGTTGAACTCACTCTCTCTGTAACTATCATGGGCCAACATAGCCACAACTTGTACTATGTAACTGTAAGTGGGGAAATATTGTATTAGAGAGCCATCGTATGTAAAATATGAATACACACGGCACGTGAAGGCCTTTGACATGCTGTACATTCTGAACCTGTGTCTACAAGGCACCATAGATTTCCTTATGTTATTCTAGAACATCAAGAGAGACATCATATTGCTTCTACCTCTTCTTTACTCTTGTAACCAGACCTCTCGGCATCTGGAAACCATAGGTTGGTTTATATGCTATTGACGACACCACTATCATTTATGGATACTGAACCATAGCGCGTCTACCCCTTTATCTGAAGTTTGGACTATTCACAACCTTTACCTTACTTACCTTTAAATCTCGCATCACATCTACTATAATACTTGCTCCTCTAGTGCATACACAATTCGATGGGAGCTTCATACTGACTTCTTATGGCTCAGCTCTGTGGCAGGATCGGGAAATGAAAGAAGGGAAACATTTCCTAAATGCCATGTAGCCTCTGAATTATAAATATGGCACGCAACACACCAATAAGTAAGAGTCTACTAGACATGGATTTGTAGACTCCCTAGGATACGAATGCTCTAATACCACTTTGTCACACCCCAACCATGGTAGGCATGGTCGGCGCCCGGTGTCGTACTGGCCCGAGCGAACCACTCTATAACTTATTATCGTTCAACAAAAATTAGAACATACATAGGCCGACTTGGCTGAACGCATTCTTTATGTAACTATCATGAGCCAACATAGCCACAACTTGTACTATGTAACCGTAAGTAGGCAAATATTTTTATTAGTGAGAAATAGTACGTAAAATATGAATACACACGACACGTCAAGGCCTATAACATGATGTACATACTGAACCTGTGTCTACAAGGCATTATCGATTTCCTTATGTTATTCTAGAACATCAAGCGAGACATCACATCGCTTCTACCTCTTCATTACTCTTGTAACTAGACCTTTCGGTACCTTGAAACCATAGGTTGGTTGATATGCTGCTGACAACACCACTATCATTTATGGATAGTGAACCATAGCGCTTCTACCCCTTTATGTGAGGTTTGGACTATTCACAACCTTCTCAACTTGAGTATCTCGTACCTTCTTCATCTTTACCTTACTTACCTTTAAATCACGCATCAAATCTTCTGTCACTGTCATAACCTCCATTCCGTATAGGTGGAATTTATATGCGCACATTTTAGCTCTACTGTAATACTTGCTCCTCTAGTGCATACACAATCCGGTGGGAGCTTCATATTGACTTCTTAAGGCTCAACTCTATGGCACGATATCGAAACGAAAGAAGGGCAACATTTCCTAAATGTCATGTTGCCACTCCATTATAAGTGTGGCGCGCAACACACCAATAAGTGAGACTCTACTAGACACGAATTTGTAGACTCCCTAGGATACGAATACTCTAATACCACTTTGTCACGCCCCAACCTGGGGAGGCGTGGCTGGCGCCCATTGCCATACTGGCCTGAGCGAACCACTCTCTAACTCATTATCATTGAAAAAAAAACTAGAACATACATAAGCCAACTTGGCTGAACTCATTCTTTTTTTATCTCTCGTGGGCAAACATAGATATAACTTATACTATGTAACTGTAAGTGGGAAAATATTGTATCAGTGAGCCATCGTACGTAAAATATGAATACACACGGCAAGTCTTGGCCTCTGACATGCTGTACATACTGAACCTCTGTCTACAAGGCACTATAGAATTTCTTATGTTATTCTAGAACATCAAGCGAGACATCACATCGCTTCTACCTCTTCTTTACTCTTGTAACTAGAAATCTTGGCACATGCAAACCATATGTTGGTTGATATGCTACTGATGACACCACTGTCATTTTTGGATACTGAACCATAATGCTTCTACCCCTTTATCTGATGACTGGACTATTTACAACCTTCTAAACTTGACTATCTCGTACCTTATTCGCCTTTACCTTACTCACCTTTAAATCATGTATCAAAACTTCTGTCACTGTCATATCCTCCATTCCATAAAGGTGGAAGTTATATGCACACCTTGAAGCTCCATTATAATACTTACTCCTCTAGCATATACAAAATCCAGTGGGAGCTTCATACTAACTTCTAACGGCTCAACTCTATGGCATGATATCGAAACGAAGGAAGGGCAACATTTCCTAAATGCCATGTTGCCACTCAATTATATGTGTGGCGTGCAACACTTCAATAAGCGAGACTCTACTAGACACGGATTTGTAACCTCCCTAGGATACGAATGCTCTAATACCACTTTGTCACGGCTCAACCTGGCGAGGCGTGGTTGGTGCCCGGTGCCGTAGTGGCCCAAGAGAACCACTCCGTAGCTCATTATCATTCAACAAAAACTAGAACATAAATAGGCTGACTTGGCTGAACGCATACTTTCTGTAACTATCGTGGGCCAACATAGCCACAACTTGTATTGTGTAACCGTAAGTGGGCAAATGTTGTATCAGCCATTGTACGTAAAATATGAATTCACACGGCACGTCAAGCCCTCTGACATGATGTACATACTGAACCTGTGTCTAGAAGGCACCATAGATTTCCTTATCTTATTCTAGAACATTAATCGAGACAGCACGTCGCTTCTGTTACAACCCATGTTTTCGTATGTATGAGTCGTCATAAGTCAATTGATGTAATCTCAGAAATGAAATCATATTTGAAAAGTTTGCAAAGTAAGTTAATCATATTAACTCGGAGGTTACAAATATTGAAGATCATTAACAACAAGTACAAAGATGGTTGGAAGTTTCAGAAGCTAAAGGAATTGAAAACAAATAATGTTTCGTCGAAAGTCGACAAATTGGGAATGTTATAACATGTACTTTTGGAGTGAGACCAGGGTGTTTAAATTGATAAGTAGGTTATGTTATGAGTTATGTTAGTCGTATGATAGTCTTGTGTTATGTTTTGAAGTCAAGCGAGTGGTGGAACAAAAGTCGATGAAAGTCATCACAAGTTACGTTCATACATTTTACAGAAACTTTGGGTCAACTGTAACTATAATTTTCTCCACATATTCTTAGATTTATGGGGTGTTCCATACATCAAAGTAAATATCTATGAGTCTCTTTTCCAATGCACTAAACCGTTTGTCAATACGACATCGGAGTAGAGAGATATGGGCATGTTTGCGATACTGCGCAAGCTGCTAGGTGACAAGTAGGCGTGTCACCTACTTGCTTAAATGAAAGCCCAAAAATGGGCCATTTCGGGTCGTCCAAAGAGGCCTTTTAAAGGCCTATTTTCTTCATATATTAGACTTAAAATAGAGCATAATAATCAGAC
Source organism: Nicotiana otophora (assembly GCA_000715115.1). NCBI lineage: Eukaryota > Viridiplantae > Streptophyta > Magnoliopsida > Solanales > Solanaceae > Nicotiana > Nicotiana otophora. The sequence continues at coordinate 2,459 of AWOL01S0046365.1, read as the reverse complement.
ATAAGCTCTGCAAA
>AWOL01S0046362.1:125046-139930 GCA_000715115.1 Nicotiana otophora | reverse complement strand
GGGGGAGGGGGTTGGAGAAGGAGTACAGGAATTATGGGGATTTTGGGGAAGGTGGGTTGAGGAGAGTAGCATAAAAATTTATTTTCATAGAAATATTTTATACTCTCTAACCAAACACTAGAAAATATTTTTTGGAAAAAGTTTTTCACTCACCAATCAAATAAGAGAAAATAAGTGATAAAACCACTCATTTTTCGAAAAAATATTTTATAGGTAAACATTTTCGTTCGTACCAAACACACCCAATATCGTCGCCTCATTTCCTTTCTTAAGTAAGTCATTATTATTCAACTACTAACTCCAATCCAACGTTGCCCTCATTCCTGGTAACATGCACCTCATTTCACGTTCAACTTCATTCTGCAATCTCATTCTTGAGTAACTAACACCTCATAGATTACTCAAATATTTAATTCATCACTCGAACCTTGAGATTCTGCTCGTTCCGTAAGTATTCGGCACATAGATAATTCAATAAGGATTGGAATTTTACTTACTTCAAGCTCAACTACACGATCTAGATCTAGAAAGAATGAGAAACTTCTTATAATGTTTATAGCATCTAAGATATACGAGTGTTTGATAATACACGCATAAGTTATATTACCTCCGTTCCAGTTTATGTGAAAATATATATTTTTTTTGGTCCGTTCCAAAATAAATGACCTCTTTCTAAATTTGGAAATAATTTTACTTAAACTTACAATTCTACCCTTAATGAGAAGCTTTTATAACCACACAAATACTCTGAGCCCCTTTCTGAATTGTTTAGGACCATAAATTCCACAAGTCTTCGTAGACAAAAATGTGCTCAACAAAAATGAAAGGTGCAGGACTCCTAGCTCGCTCGCAAACTATCCTGCTCCTGACTAACTGCTAAACCAATATTATTAAATAAGTTTGAGGAAGTGAGAGGATCGATGTTGAGCAAAAATGGGGTTAAAGGGCTTGAAAGGTTAGACAATTTATTTTTCTTTCCTATCCAATATTTTCGATCCAAGCCGAAATAGGAAAAGCCGCAAGCACCACTAGGCCCGGTTGTCGGTTACACGTCACTAGGGTCCGATATTCATTCCTTACTCAAATAGGTAGGTGGCAATCTCAATCTAGCGGCGTGGTCCAAAACAAGTCTTTGCTGATCTATGTGGTTTTTGTTTTGGTTACAAGAAGTGCTTTGCTCGCTTGCAGCGCGATCCGCAGGAAATAATGAAGTACATGAATTCTCTATCTTTTTCCTTAGCTGAGATAGAGGGAGCGAAGCTAAGAGAAGTTTGGTCGGAAACCTGATCTTTGGTTATATAGCCGTGTGAGAAGTCTGGTACTCTATTAAGAAGTAAATATGAGACTCAATAACACTGATCTTCTTTGACAATAATTCCTGAGTACGGATACTCAGGTATGCGTCATCGCTGCCACTTGTGGTGGAGCAAGATTTATATAGAATAAAATATAGTAAATTCATAATAGAGATAAACCAAATGAAAAATTTAGTTTGTCAAAGCTTCTAAGCGAAAACATTTACAATAAATAATTTAATAAGGCATTAAGTGTAAGCACAAGATTCTTTAAAAAGCACCACATTTATTTTTAAGATGTGATAAGCATCAGTTGAATCATTAAGGCATATCAAGCATTGTTTAATTTGTAATCTCAATGTCCGCGTCTCATAAAACAGTGGCGATATATTCATTCAGTTATTAGCCAACGACAAAATAGTACACAGTTTTTCCACATGTGTTTCAATATTATAATTAAGTACACAATACATTCATCTGTGTTTAAATGGTAGATGGAAGGGCTATTTATATTATACCATTGAAACATAGACGAAAGGGATATTTACTATATTATCGTATCAACCAATTCAATTCATGCATCTCCAGCCACACTCTCTTTCTTTCAGTCAAAAGGTTCAATTCCTTACTTTAATAAATAAAACAAAATTAATCATATTGTTCAAAAAGGAGTCATGAATTTATATATCAACAAAGTGAAGAAAATATTTTAATATAACAATGTATTAGTGTAAAGTCATTTAGATCATGTAAAGAACGTCAAACTTCTTATCATTTTTAATACTTAGCAATTTATATTTATTTCTTCTTTAAACTATGGAGCAAATTATGCAAGCTTGTTAAAATCTCATTTATTTTATTCTATCAAAGACATGAAGTGCTTTTGAAGATACGTAAGATAGCTTAAAAAAAGCACGGCATACCTCAAAGTCTCGTTACTTTACAAACCATTAGCTCCAAATGTTAAATAACGAGGCGATCGATTCAAACAATTCAATCTATATAATTAAACTCGTGTTGATGAATACTAATAACTCATAACAACACCAATAGATTCAACTAAGTGTTTTACACTTAGACTCAATTTCGACAATTTTCATAATGCTTCCATTTTGGTAAAAGCTTAGTTAATCATATGTCACGATTCAAAACCACCAATCAGTCGTGATGACGCCTAACTCACTTGTTAGGCAAGCCAAACATAATAAAACAAAATATAATTACTCAATTAACTGAAATAGCACAAGTCTAAGGCCAATTAATATAAAAAACAGTGTCGATACATAACATATCCTCCAGCCCTATTAAATATATAGTCATGAGTTCTAAAATGTAAATACAAGTCTGAAATACCAAATAACAATATTATTTGAATGAAAGAGAACAATACAAAATGAAAAGACACGCCAAGACTCCGGTCGAGATGCAGTTCTACCTCGTCTCTACAAGATAACTTAACAACAAGACTCAGCTACTGGTGGCTCGGTCCAACACTTGGATCTGCACAATTAAGTACAGAATATAGTATGAGTACAAATTACCTCATGTACTCAACAAGTATCATAAGTAATCTCGGCGAGTTAATAGAGGCAAAAATTATAAATGGTACTCCCTAATCTTCTATACAGTTCATAAATTCCAACAAGTACAGAACAATAATATGATCAAGTCATAAATCATAGAAAGAACCACCTTGGTGCACACGATTACTTAACGTACTCTGTTCAGTCAATAATTCAGCATATAAAGAAGATATGCAAATAAATCAGGTAAACAACCTAGGAATTGCAAGTAAATATGAAATGCAATAACCAAATCAAACACTGGCTAGCTTTTCCTCGAAATTACCATAATCGTACCAAAACAATGATCAATTTCTTCAAACCGCATATACACCATCAAGAAGGAACATGAGAGGGTTTAGGGGGAATGGATCCATATCCACATGCAGCACGGACAACTCACATGCTGCACGAACAACAACTACCGGACAACTCACGTGCTGCACGGATAACTCACGTGCCAATAATATTAATATCTCGTATCCACACAGATAACTCATACGGACAACTCACGTGCCAATATCACAATCCACCCAGCATAGTCACGGGCTCAATATCATAATCCGCTTGGCGTGGTCACAAGGTCAATATCACAATACGTCCGGCGTGGCCATTGGATCAATATCACAATCTGCTTGGTATGGTCACAGGCTCAATATCACAATCAGCCTAGCGTAATCACAAGCTACCAGTCCAATCCATATCACACAAGAAGCAGTATTACAAGAATACATGTACATGATCAATGAACATCAAATTTTATACTCCTGTACTGGTATAAGTGACATGCTAAGGTGTATGCATGTGTAACATGTGCTATCACAGCTTAATAAATCAAGAGATTAACCCCTATGTAACCTCAAACATGGTACAAATAGTTCACAAAAAGGGTACATATAGGAGAAACATCACACCATGAAGCTTAGAAATCACTCAAGTCATATCATAGCCTTAGCACTATCCCGAACATGAATAATTACCCCGATGCATGCACCTGGGCTCAACCCCACACATGTGTGCCTCCTATATCACGTAGCTATCATAAATAACTTAGGCAACTAGTGCCTCAACTAAGTTTAGATAAGATACTTACGTCAAGCAAGCCAAATCAGTATTCTAAGAAGTCCCTCCCCTCATGAATCAACCTTCGGACGAATCGAATCTAGCCAAATTAAATTAATATTATCAATAAAAACCATAGAAAATGATTCCAAATGCTAAAGCTAAGATCTTGAATTAATTATGCAAAGTCAACCCAAAAAGTCAACCCCGGGCCCGCACCCCAGAACTGGAGAAAACTCACAAATTCTTAACATCCATTCCTATTGAGTTCGAATATATGTGTTTCATCAAATTCCAATCTCAAATCGATCCTCAAATCATCAAATCCCACTTTCCAAAATTATAGTCCAAAAACCCCCCAAATCCCACCTTAAATTCATATACTTAGGTGTAATAATCTATGGGTAAATAATATCTAACATCAAAATCAAGTAATGATCACTTACCCCTTCAATTGTGATGGAAAGCAATCCAAAAATCTACCCTATCCGAACTCCACAACTCCAAAAATGAGAAAAATAACCAAATCCTTCGAATATAAAATGTGGTCAGCTATAATTGCATATGCGATCACTTAACTGCTTATGTGGCGCCATTTATGCGTTAAATGGACCGCATCTGCGATCCTCACTAAGCTCCCGACTTTTCGCTCATGTGGCTCACAAAGTGCATCCGCGCTTCCGCTTCTGCGGATTCTTAGCTGCACCTACACCTTCGCTTCTGCGTCCCAGCTGCCGCACCTACGGTCCCTACACCTCCAGCCCAAATCCTGCACGTGCACATCAATGGCCACATCTTTGGCCAAACCCCCCTGCAGATGCGAAAACACTGAAGCCCAAAATCTTCAACAATGCAACCTAGTCCAAAAATGATCTGAAATCAATCCAAAACACACCCGAGTCCCTCGGGACTCTGTCCAATCACACCAACCAATTGCAAAACATAACATGGACTTACTCGAGACATCAAATCACACCAAACAATATCAAAACTACGAATCACACCTCAATTCAAGCCTAAGGAAACTAATGAACTTTGAACTTCCAATTCGCTTGCCGAACTATATCAAAACCAACTCGGAATGGCCTCAAATTTTGCATGCAAGTCCCAAATGACATAACAGACCTATTCCAACTCTCGAATCAAAACTCCGAACCCGATACTATCAAAGTCAACTCTCGGTCAAACTTATCAACCTTCCAATCCTTTAACTTTCCAACTTTTGCCAAATAGAACCAAATAAACCTAGGGACCTCCAAATCCAAATTCGGATATATGCCTAAGTCTAAAATTACCATACAAAGCTATTGGATCCAACAAAACTTCATTCCGGATTCGTCTACATAAAAGTGAAATTCTGGTTAACTCTTACAAGCTTAGGCATCCAACCTTGGGACTAAGTATCCCAATTCAATCCAAAACTTTCCCGAAACCACATCAACCACCCCAAAAAGTCACATAATTACAATTGCACATATGTATAGCATCAAATATGGGAAACGGTGCTAAAATACCTATAATGACTGACCGGGTCGTTATATTCTCCCCCTCTTAAACAAACGTTCTTACTCGAACTAGTCTAGAACCATACTTGGAGTCTCAAAAAGGTGAGGATATCTGCTCCACATCTCCTTCTTGGTATCCTAAGTAGCCTCCTAGATCAGTTGACCTCTCCAATAAACCTTCATTGATGTTGTATTCTTCGACCTCAACTTTAGAAACTTCCTATCAAAAATGGCAACCGGCTCCACATCATATGTAAAATCCTCATCCAATTGCACTGTGCTGAAGTCCAAGATATGTAACAGATCCCCATAATACTTCCGGAGCATAGAAACACGAAATATCGGGTGAACCCTTGATAGACTAGGTGGTAAGGAAAGTCTGTAGTCCACCTCTTCAACTCTCTCAAGCACCTCAAAAGGACCAATATACCTAGGGATCAACTTGCCATTCTTCTCGAAACTCATCACACCCTTCATGGGCGAAACTTTGAGTAGAACCTTCGCATCCACCATATGTTGATATCGAGCCTTCCTGTCAGTAGAACTCTTCTGCCTGGACTGCACTGTATGTAGACGCTCCTGATTCAACTTCACCTTTACCTTCTCCAAAGCATCACAGACAAAATCAGTTCCCAACAACCTAGCCTCCCCAAGCTCAAATCACCCAACCAGAGAAAGGCATCGCCTCCTATATAAGGCCTTACAAGGAGCCATCTGGATACTCGACTGATAGCTGTTATTATAGGCGAACTCTGCTAGTGATAGAAGCTAATCTAATGATCCTCCAAAATTAATGACACATGCACGTAGCATGTCCTCCAAATTTTGAATAGTGCGCTCTGACTGCCCGTCTGTTTGGGGATGAAATTGTTTACTCATCTCGACTTGTGTGCCCAACTCACACTGCACTACTCTCCAAAAATGTAATGTAAATTATATGCCTCGATCCAAGATAATAGACACAGGCACACCATGAAGGCGAACAATCTCCTGAATATAGATCCGAGCCAACTGCTTTGAAAAATAGGTAGTCATGATTGGAATGAAGTGTGTAGGTTTGGTCAGTCTGTCCATAATGACTCATACTGCATCAAATTTCCTCAAGGTCCGTGGAAGCCCAACCCCAAAATCCATAGTGATACGCTCTCACTTCTACTCCGGAATATCAAGCCTCTAAAGCAAACCATCGGGTCTCTGATGCTTATACTTCACCTGTTGAAACACCGAGCAACATACTTAATAATATCCTTCTTCATCCTCCGTCACCAATAGTGTTGCCTCGAATCATGGTACATATTCGCGGCCCCAGGATGAATGGAATACTACAAACTGTGGGCCTCCTTAACAATCAACTCTCACAACCCATCTATATTTGGAAAACAGATCTGACCTTGTATCCTCAATACCCTATCATCACCAATAGCAACCTCCTTAGCATTACCATGCTGCACCGTGTCCCTTAAGATAAGCAAGTGGGGATCATCATACTGACGCGCCTTGGTGCGCTCAAACAAGGACGACCGTGATAAAACACAAGCAAGAACTCTGCTAGAGTTCGAAATATCCAACCTCACAAACCGATTGGACAAAGCCTGAACATCCAATGCTAATGGTCTCTCCCCAACTAGAATGTAGGCAAGACTCCCCATGCTCTTAGCCTTCCTACCCAAATCATCGGTCACCATATTTGTCCCGACCCAAAATCCAAACCTGTCATGATGACGCCTATCTTAATACTAGGCAAGCCGGCAACCTCAAAAAATTTCAATTTCTTTTAAGTTTGAAATCATAATATTTGAATTTCCATAGAAATTCTCACAAATTACTGGCATAAAATACATTCCTAAAACCCGGTGTCACTGAGTACATGAGCATCTAAATGATAATAAAGTCTGACTGATAAAAACACTGTCTGAAAATATAGAACAGTACAATAACTGAAAGAAAGAGAGTCAAGGTCAGCGGACGCCAAGCAGCTACCTTGATAGTCTCTAACTAATAATACTATGGGATCTAACAGTCGCTGTATCCGGAAGCACCTGGATCTGCACATGAGGTGCAGGGTGTAGTATGAGTACAACCAACTCACCAAGTAACAATACTAAATAAAGAACTGAAAGTAGTGATGAGCTTCACACCTAAGTCCAATTACAGTAATTTCCAACATAAGAAAGTAGGTATTCTTGCAAGTTCAACAATAATTAAATCAATGCATCCTCTCAGAGCAACAGTCACCCAGTCCTCCCACTCGCTCAACACTCAAAACTCGCATTCAGTAGGTACCTGCGCTCACTAGGGGTGTGCATAGACTCTGGAGGGGCTCCTTCAGCCCAAGCGCTATAATCCGCACGGACAACTCACGTGCTAAAGTATCAAATTAGTATTTTCATATGAAAATTAGTAATCATAAAAATCAGCCCCAACAGAAATGATATAATATATCAACAAGGAACAATAGAGACTAAGATAAAATAAACAAGTAAACTATTACTGAGTATAAAATAGCGATTTAGCAGATAATTCAACATGTACACGACCTCTGTGGGTCCCTACAGTGCCAATATATAATCTAAACATAATTTGTGGTTCAATTGCTCTACTACATGGAGAATGTACAGATAAAAACGGATTATTCAACTACACAGTTCCATGGAATTTGACCAAGTCACAATTCCTACGGTTCACGCCCATACGCCCGTTACCTAGCATGTGCGTCACCTCAAAGCCGATCACATAACACAAAATCTGGTGTTTCATGCCCTCAGTACCAAATTTAGAACTGTTACTTACCTCAAACTATGTAATTCTTTATTCTGCTATGCCTTTGCCTCACGAATCAGTCTCCAAATGCCTCGAATCTAGTCACAATTAATTCGATTCAGTCAATACAAATTATAGGAATTAATTCCATATGAAAATACTAATTTTCTAATAAAATCCGAAATTGCACTCAAAAATTGCCAGTGGGACCCACATCTCAGAACCCGACAATAGTTACAAAATATAAAATCCCATTCAACCACGAGTCTAACCATACCAATTTTACCAAATTCCGACATCAACTCGACCTCCAAATCTTAATTTCTTATTTTGAAATCCCTATGACCAAATCCTATAATTTCATCTCAAAAACACGTAATCTAGTCAAAATACTCAAGGATAATCCAATATTATTGACTAACAAAGATCACAAGAGACTTACCTCAAGTTTGCCTTGAATTCCCTCTGAAAAGCACCCCAAAACCGTGCTTGAAAGTCCAAAAATGAGAAAAACTCTCGGACCCTTCGTTTATATTCTACCCATGCATTTTTCGCATCTGCGGTCTTGCATATGCGAGGGCCTTCATGCTTCTGCGGTCTGAGGCACTTCTGCGGATAGCAGTCCGCTTCTGCAGATTTGCTTCTGCGATGAGGCTTGGCCCTTACCTTTTCCGCTTCTGCGATCGCGAAGCCGCAGGTGCGACTCCGCTTCTGCGGTAAGGAGTGCGCATCTGCGGCCTCTTCCCTTCCTAGTCCAGGCCGCATCTTCGACCATTTTTTTGCTTTTGCGGTCGCACACCTACGACCAATTCCATCGCAGGTGCAATTGCATCAGAACTGGAAAAATTCCAGAATTGCTCCAAGTCCAAATTTGGTCCGTTAAACCATCTGCATCTCACTCGAGGCTCCAGGACCTCAACCAAATACACCAATCAGTCCTAAAACATCATACGAACTTAGTTGAAGCCTCAAATCATATCAACCAATGCTAAAACCATGAATCATACCCCAATTCAAGCTTAATGAAACTAAGAACTTTCAACTTCTATATTCCATGCCGAAACCTATCAAATCAAGTCTGATTGACCATATTTTGCACACAAGTCATAAATGACATAACATATCTATTCCAATTTTCAGAATTGGATTCCGTCCCCGATATCAAAAAGTTAACTCCCCGGTCAAACTTCCAAACTTAAATTTCTATTTTTGCCATTTCAAGCCTAATTTAGCTACGAGCTTCCAAATAATTTTTCGGACACGTTCCTAAGTCCAAAATCACCATACGGAGCTATTGGAATAATCACAACTCTATTCTGGGGTCGTTTACACATAAGTCGACATCTGGTCACTATTTTAACTTAAGCTTTAAACCTTGGAACTAAATATTCCAATTCATTCCAAAACCTCATCGGACCCGAACCAATCGCCCCGACAAGTCACATAACAATTGTAAAGCATAAATTGAGTAGTAAATGGGGGAACGGGGTTGTAATACTCAAAACAACTGGCTGGGTCGTTACATTCTCCCCCTCTTAAACAAACGTTCATCCTCGAACGAGTTTAGAATAATACTTGGAGTCTCAAATAGGTGTGGATATTTTCTCCGCATCTCCCGCTCAGTCTCCCAATTAGCCTCTCCGACTGGCTGGCCTCTCCACTACACTTTCATTGAAGCTATGTTCTTTGATCTCAACTTTCGAATCTACCGGTGTAAAATGGCCACCGGCTTCACATCATAAGTCAAATTACCATCCAACTATATTGTGCTGAAATCCAAAACATGAGACGGATCCATGACATACTTCCGGAGCATAGATACATGAAACACCGGATGAACACTCGATAAACTAGGCGGCAATGCAAGTTCATAAGCCACTTCTCCAATCTTCTTAAGCACCTCAAATGACCCAATATACCGAGGGCTCAACTTGCCCTTCTTCCCGAACCTCAATACACCTTTCATAGGTGAAATCTTGAGCAGAACCTTCTCCCAAACCATGTAAGCAACATCACGGACCTTCCGATTGGCATATCTCTTCTCTCTACACTGCGCCGTGCGAAACCGCTCCTGAATCAATTTAACCTACTCCAAAGCATCCTGTACCAAATCGGTACCCAATAGCCTAATCTCACCCGGCTTAAACCAACCCACCGGAGACCGACACCATCTCCTATACAAAGCCTCATACAGAGCCATCTGAATGTTTGACTAGTAGCTGTTATTGTAAGCAAACTCTGCCAATGGCAGAAATTGATCCCAAGAACCCCCAAAATCAATGACATAAGCGCGTAGCGTATCCTCCAATATATGAATAGTGCGCTCGGACTGTCCATCCGTCTGAGGGTGAAATGTTGTACTCAGTTGAATCTGTGTACCTAGTTCTCGCTGCACTACTCTCCAAAATTGTGATCTGAACTATGTGCCCCGATCTGAAATGATGGACACTGGCACACCGTGTAGGCGAACAACCACGCGGATATAAATCTCAGTCAATCGCTCCAAAAAATAGGTAGTACCAACTGGAATAAAATCGCGGACTTGGTCAACCGATCTACAATCACCCAAACAACATCAAACTTTCTCAAAGTCTGTGGAAGCCTAACTACGAAGTCCATTGTAATACGTTTCCACTTCCACTCTAGAATTTCAAGTCTCTGAAGCAATCCATCCAGTCTTTGATGCTCGTACTTCTCCTGTTAATAATTTAAACACCGAGCTACAAATCCAACTATATCTTTCTTCATTAACCGCCACTAATAGTGCTGTCTCAAATCCTGATACATCTTCGTGGCACCTGGATGAATGGAGTGTTGCAAACAGTGAGACTCCTGGAGAATCAACTCATGCAAACCATCTAAATTAGGCACACATAGCCTGCCCTGCATTCATTATACACCGTCATCCCCAATAGTGACTTCCTTGGCATCACCGTGCCGAACCGTGTCCTTAAGGACAAGCATATGAGGGACATCATACTGACGTTCTCTGATATGATCATAAATAGAAGACTGATAAACCACACAAGCCAAAACTTGGCTCGGCTCAAAAACATCCAATCTGACAAACTGGTTAGCCAATGCCTGAACATCCAAGGCTAAAGGCCTCTGTGCTACCGGTAAGTATGCTAAGCTGCCCAAACTCTCCGCTTTACGACTCAAGGTATCGGCCACCACATTGACCATTCAGGGATGATAGAGAATGGTGATATCATAATTCTTAAGCAACTCCTACCACCTCCGCTGCTGCAAATTAAGATCCTTCTATTTAAACAGATGTTGTAGACTCCAGTGATCAGTATAAACCTCACAATGGACACCGTACAAATAATGCCGTCAAATCTTCAAGGCATGAACTATAGTTGCTAACTCAAGTTCGTGGATTGAATAATTCTTCTCATGTACCTTTAATTGCTTGGATGCATAGACAATCACCCTACCATCTTGTATCAGCACTGTGCCGAGACCAATACGCGACGCATCACAATACACAGTATAAGACCCTGAACCTGTAGGAAACACCAATAGTGGGGCTGTAGTCAAAGCTGTCTTGAGCTTTTGAAATCTTTCTTCACACTCATTCGGCCACCTGAACGAAGCACCTTTCTACGTCAATTTAGTCATAGGCGCCGCAATAGACGAGAAACCCTCCGCGAAGCGACGAAAATAATCTGCCAAGCCGAGGAAACTTTGAATCTCAGTAGCTGAAGATGGCCTGCACCAACATTGAACTGCCTCTATCTTTTTCGAATCTGCCTTAATTCCTTAACTGGACATTATGTATCCCAAGAATACCACTGAACAAATCCAGAACTCACACTTAGAGAATTTGGCATACAGTCTCACCTCTCTCAGCCTCTGTAATATAATACCCAAGTGTTGTGCATGATCCTCCTAGTTACATGAGTATACCAGGATATCATCAATAAATACTACGACAAATGAATCAAGATATGGCTGGAATACATTATTCATCAAGTGTATAAATGTTATTGGGGCGTTGGTCAGCCCAAAAGGCATCGCGAGAAATTCACAGTGACCATAACGGGTCGTGAATGTCGTCTTTAGAATATCTGAATCCCTCAAGGATACTTATTCTTGATTGTAACTTTGTTCAGTTACCTGTAATCAATGCACATCCGCATAGTAGCATCTTTCGTTTTCACAAACAAAACAGGTGTACCCCAAGGCGACACACTAGGCCTAATTAACCCTTTATCAAAAAGTTCCTGAAGTTGCTCTTTTAATTCTTTCAACTCAGCTGATGCCATATGATACAGAGGAATAGAATGGGTTATTGTGATGAACCAAAATGTCATCTATAAATTTAAAAAATAATTCTTTGTTCTAAGACCTTGAAAATAACCATTTATTATTCCTCGACTTACGTGTGCAGTCCGTACAAATTTTCGAAAAGATTTTATGTGAAAATAGATTAAAATGTGAAATAGAGCTTTAAAAATTTAACTGAGTTGACTTTAGTCAACATTAACAGACCGGGATCAGTGTTTTAACAATTCCGGTAGTTCCGTATCGTGATTTGGGACTTGGGCATATGCCCAGAATCGAATTCCGAGGACCCTAGCTCGAGATATGGAATTTTGATGAAAAATTAAAAGCTTGAAAGCTTTATGATTTTTTAAAAATTACTGATGTTGGATTTATTGACCTCGAGTTCGTATTTTGGTTCCGGAGCCCGGTGTAGGTCCACTATAATATTTATGAGTTATCTTCCGAATTTGGTGAGAATCGGAGTTGATTTGACGTGATTCGGACGTCCGTTTGTAAAAATATAAGTTTTAAAGTTTTCTTGGAAATTTTCTTTGATTTGGTGTCTGATTCGTAGTTCTTGGTGTTATTCTTGGTGTTATTTTGGCAATTTGATCATGCGAGCAAGTCCGTATGATATTTTAGGACTAGGGTGCATGTTTGGTTTGGACCCTCGAGGGCTCGGGTTGGTTTCGGGTGGTTAACGGATCATTTTCGAACTTAGAAAATCTGGTTTTCTGCAGACTTCAGGCTTCTGGTGTGTTCTTCTTCGCGTTCGCGAAGGTACTCTCGCGAACGCGAAGAGAAAATTGGGGTTGGCACGTTTTGTGCTTCACGTTCGCGATAGAGTGACCGTGTTCGCGAAGGCTTAAGATTCAAAGCTTCGCGTTCGCGACCGAAGCCTCGCGTTCGCGAAGGGAAAGAGGCTGGTCAGGATTATTTCGCGTTCGCGAAGGGCATCTCGCGTTCACGAAGGCCAAGCTAGGCAAGCTTCGCGTTCGCAAAGTAGTCCTTGCGTTTGCGAAGTGTAAAATGGGACAATACAAATTTGTGCTTCGCGAACGCGAGGCACTGACCGCGTTCGCGAAGGGTAAAAGTCCCAGAAACATAACTTAAGTTCTGGAAAATAGGATTCGTCCCATTTTCAACTCATTTCCATTTTTGAGCTCGGGTAAGGCGATATTTGGGCGATTGTCACGGGAAAACATTGGGGTAAGTGTTCCTTATGCTATATTGATTATATTTTATGATTTCATACTCATTTATATCATGAATCCGTGAATTTATGGAAGAAAAATCATATTTTTATAAAATCTTCCAAAAACAAAAAATTAAGATTTGAAGGTCCATTTGACATCGGAATTGGATAATTTTTGTATGGTTGGACTCATCTCGGAATGTGTGTTCGGATTTCGTAAGTTTTTCCGGGATTTGAGATGTGGGTCCTACTGCCAAATAATTTAATGAATTTTGAATATTTATCCAAAATATTTGTAAATTCATATGGAATTAATTCGTATTGAGTATATCGAATTACTTCTGAATAGTTTTGAAGCTTTTGGAGACAAATTTAAAAGGAAAAGCTGTGGTCGAGTAATTGATTGGAATTTGCAAAGCGGGATAAGTGTCGTGGTTAACCTTGACTTGAGGGAATAGAACTCTTAAATTATTTGTTATGTGAATTGCATGTGAACGATGTATAGGCGAGGTGACGAGTGTCTATACGTCGTCAAAATTAATTATTTGCCTACTTACTTGAAAAATCATAAATTGCTTTAAATCATGAATTAATCATTATAATTATTATTTCTCTCATATTCTTTGTCAAATATTAATTCTTGAATTCCTGCATTAATTGTTACATGCTATTTGAATTATGTGCCTTCATTGTTATTTGACATTTAGCATATTAAATATTAAACTACATATTTTCTCTCTGATTTCCATAATAATTTGCTATTTGCCTTTGTTTGTTTCATAATTAAATCATAATTATTGTATGATTGTTATCTTATAATTTTATATTAATTGTTACATTTATGGGAAAAATTTCTTCTATAAGAATTGGTAAATGAATATGTTGGAGGAGCGGGTTGCACGCCGTAACATGATTAATTATAATGAATATGTTGGAAGAGCGGGTTGCACGCCGCAACAGAATTGATTAAAATGAATATATTAGAGGATCAGGTTACACGCCGCAACAAAATTGATTATAATGAATATATTGGAGGATCGGGTTGCACGCTGCAAATGAATTAATTATAATAAATATATTGGAGGATCGGGTTGCACGCCGCAACAGACTTATTAAAAAGTTCTTATTGGAGGATCGGGTTGCACGCCGCAACAGACAGATTAAAAGTCCATATTGGAGGTTCGGGTTGCACGCCGCAACAGACTTATTTAAAAGTCGACATATATATATATA
>AWOL01S0046362.1:60028-123709 GCA_000715115.1 Nicotiana otophora | reverse complement strand
GATCGGATTGCACGCCGCAATAGACTTATTTAAAAGTAAATATTGGGGGATCGGATTGCACGCCGCAATAGATTTATTTAAAAGTCAATATTGGGGGATCGGATTGCACGCCGCAATAGATTTATTTAATAAGTCTATATATACTTGATGGAATAAATATATAACAAACTTTATTAAAATGAATATATTGGAGGAGCGGGTTGCATGCCGCAACAGAACTGAATGTGAATATATTGTGAGAGCGGGTTGCACGCTGCAACAAAATTGAATGTGAATATATTATGAGAGCGGGTTGCACGCTGCATTAAAATTGATAAAAATGATAATTGGTTATGACTGCTGAGTTGGCTTCAATTATTATAAATGAATTACCTGATTTATTTCTATTATTGTTGTTGTTACTAATATTGCGTACAAGTAATGTAAGTGACCCGCCTTAGCCTCGTCACTACTTCGTTGAGGTTAGGCTCAGCACTTACCAGTACATGGGTCGGTTGTACTGATACTACACTCTGCACTTCTTATACAGATTTTGGAGTTGGTCCCAGCAGCATACTATAGACTTGCTCGAACTTCAGCTACTCAGAGGAGACTTGAGGTATAACTGCACGGCGTCCGCAGTTCTGAAGTCCCTGTCTATTTTACTTTAGCTGTGTGTTTATTTCCAGACAGCTTTATTTTATTCAGACCTTTATTTGTATTATTCTAGAAGCTCGTGCACTTGTGACACCAATTCTGGGATGGTATTTAGACACTGTTGTCTTTTATGGATTATTCACTATATTTCAGAATTTACTTCCGCATTTGTTCTTTGTTATTAATAAATTTTAAAAATTATTTTAAAAATAGATAATATTATTCTAACGTGGCTTGTCTAGCAAGTGAAATGTTAGGTGCCATCACGGTCCGAAGGTGGGAATTTCGGGTCGTGATAGTTGTGTGCCTGGCACCAAGTCAATACCGAAATAAATATCCCTATCTGGTGGCATACCCAACAGGTCTGCAGGAAATACATCCGAAAACTCTCGCACTACCGGTACTGAATCAATAGTAGGAGTATCTACATCAACATCTCTCACAAAGGCCAAATATGAAAAACACCCCTTCCCAACCATACATTGGGCCTTCAAATAAGAAATTACCATGCTGGGAACATAATCTAGAGAACCTCTCCATTCGACCTTCGGCAATCCCGGCATCGTCAACGTCACGGTCTTTGTGTGACTGTCCAGAATAGCATGACATGGAGACAACCAATTCATACCCAGGATTACATCAAAATCCACCATGCTAAGTGATAAGAGATCAACTCTATCTCCAATCCCCCAATAGTTACCACACACGACCGATA
This sequence comes from Nicotiana otophora, assembly GCA_000715115.1. Taxonomy (NCBI): domain Eukaryota; kingdom Viridiplantae; phylum Streptophyta; class Magnoliopsida; order Solanales; family Solanaceae; genus Nicotiana; species Nicotiana otophora. Next base: position 122,358 of record AWOL01S0046362.1, on the reverse strand, counting down.
TACAGGGTCCACAATAATGGTATCGCCCACCGGCGTAGATACACGAACAGGTGAAACTAAGGACTCACGTGGCATATCTAGATAATGAGTAAAGTACGATAATACATATGAATAAGTGGAACCAGGGTCAAATAATATAGAAGCTTCCCTGTGGTACACTGAGACAATACATGTGATCACTGCATCTGAAGAGACAACATCTGGCTTGGCAGGAAAAGCATATAATCGGTCCTGATCGCCACCTGATCGGCCTCCCCCTCTTGGGCAACCCCTAATTGGCTGAGCCCTACCCCGAGCTGGCTGGGCGGGTGGTGTAACTGCTGGTGCTGGTGCCACCGGATGAGAGCTCTACTATGGAGCCCAACTCAACAGCCTAGGACAATCTCTCTTGAAATGACCAAATTCTCCGCACTCAAAACATCCTCTTCTCTGACGGAACTGCTGCTCCTGATAACCCGAGGAATTGCCTGTAGAAGCCTGAGCGAACGAGGCATGATGAGAACTCTGCACTGGTAGTGCACTAAATGAAGACTGGCGTGAGTGAGCACTGTAAGAACCGTAGCCAGCTGATGCACCACGATGAGCTGGACGAGTCGTCTGAGTGGGCCTATAAGGGCAACCCCTACTGTGGTAGGACTGCCCCCCCCAAAGGGTACCTCACCGAAACCGCCCAAACTTCTGGCCTCTTGGCCTCCTTCTCACCATGCTACTGGCTACGGACCACCTCTATCTGCCGAGCAATATCAACCACCTCATCAAAAGTGGTACCAGATACTCTCTCCCTAGTCATAAGCAACCACAGGTGATACGTGAGGCCATCAATAAACCTCTTAATCCTCTCCCTATCAATGGGAACCAACCAAACTACATGACGAGCCAACTCAGAAAACCTCATCTCGTACTGGGTCACAGACATGCCATCCTGCCGAAGCTGCTCAAAGTGTCTGCGCAGCTCCTCCCTACAAGACTGCGGCACGAACTTCTCCAAAACGAGAATAGAGAACTCCTGCCATGTAAGTGGTACTGCACCGACCGGCCTGCGCCTCTCATAATCCTCCCACCATCTGAAGACAGCCCTAAAAAACTGAAAAGTAGTGAACGAGACCCCACTAGTCTCTAGAATACCCGATGTCCAAAGCATCCGCTGGCACTTATCCAGTAAACCCTGAGCATCCTATGACTCAACAACGATAAATGATGGAGGTCGAACCCTCCCAAATCTCTCAGGTCTCCTCTTCTTATCATCAGCCATAACGGGGACTACCGAAGCTTGAGTAGCTGCAGCCGGCTGGGCTGGTAGTGCCCCCGGCATCTGAAGTCCCTGCACTACCTGCTCTGGAGTACGGGCAACAGGGGTATGAATACCTCCCCCGTCCTGAGAAGTGGCTGGTGCGGCTTGAGCCAAAACCACCTGAGCAAGGTTAGTGCAAACTGTCAATATTTGGGCCAAAGCCTCCTGAAGGCCTGGAATCACAATAGGCACAACTGGTTCCTGAGATGGTCCCGCTGGCTCAACTATATATGGAATCTGCTCATAAGCTGGAGCAACTGGTGGTGCTATAGGTGCTGCTCTAACTGCTGTACAAGCTACACCTCGACCTCGACCTCGGCCCCGACCTCTCGGGCCCTAACTGGTGGCACTGGTGGATGACTGCCTGATCCGGTAGTACATGTAATCACCATCTGTGAGAGAATAGAATAACATAAATTTAGTTTCCGGAATCAATATATTATCACGACAGAATACAAGGAAGTGAAATATTTCCTAAGGGTTAGGCAACCTCTCGAAGATAAATTCAACGGTGACCATACATGACCGATATACACGATCTACCATAATAGAATCACCCACCGGTGTAGATACATATATAGGCATATCTAAAGAATTACGAGGCATATCCAAACAACGAGCTAAATAAGATAACACATAAGGGTAAGTGGAACCATGGTCAAATAACACTGAGGCATCCTTATATCATATTGAAATAATACTTATGATCACGTCGTCGGAAGCAACTGCCTCTTGTTTGGAAGGAAATTCGTAGCAACGAGCCTGACCACCACCTGACCGATCTTCCCCTCTAGGGCAACCTCAAGATGACTGAGCCCCACTCCTAGCTCTCCATGCAGGTGGTGTAACCACTGGTGGTGAAATCATAGGCTGCAAGCTCTACTGTGGGGCCCTGCTAAGAAGCTCAGGGAAATTCCTTTTGAGATGACTCAAGTCTCCACACTCGAAACAACTATTGTGTGATGAAGTTGCTGACCCTGATAACCCGAATAACTGCCTGTGGAATCCTTTGCAGATGGATCATGTAAAAACTCGGTGCTGGCAGCGCACTGAATGATGACTGAACTAGGCGAGCACTGTATGAATTGTGCCTAACTGATGAACCACGAGGAATATGACAAGCTACCTGAGCGGGCCTAAAAGGGTGACCTCTGTTGTAATATGACTGGCCTCTATATGAGGCACTTCTAAAACCACCTAAACCATAGGGACTCTTGGCCTCCCGCTCCTCTCGTTCAAGCCTGCGAACATGCTCCAACCGCCTAGCAATCTCAACCACCTGGACAAACCTAGCATCCGTCTTGGCCTCTCAAGTCAAACTGTAACATAGACCATAGTTAAGGCTATCAATAAACCTACTGATCTTCTCCCTCTATGTGGGAACCAACCATAATGCATGAAAGGACAAATCTAAAAATCTCATATTGTATCGTGTCACAGTCATATCCCCCATGGCGTAGCTGCTCAAACTCCCTACGCTACTCCTCTTTGCGAGTCTATGGGGAAAACTTTTCTAAGTAGAGACTGAGAATTGATTCCATGTAAGTGGTGTTGCGCTAGCTAACCTTCCTGGCTCTTAGGTATTCCACTATCTGTACGCTGCCCTTGTCACCTGAAAAGTAGTAAAGGCAACTCCACTGATGTCCACAATACCCGCTGTATAAAAATGCTGATTACACCAATCCAGAAAACTATGAGTATCCTCTAACTCTCCTCTACAGAACTCGGGATGGTCAAGCCTTTTAAATTGCTCCAACCTATTGTGCTCCTCATCAATTATAGGTGGACTAACCTCGGCCCGAGCAGCCATAACTGGCTGAACTGGTAACACCTCTAGTGTTTGATAACCCTGAGCTAGCTGCTCTGGTGTATGACGATAGGAGTCTGGGATCCTTCCCCGGCCTATGAGGTAGCTGGTGCAATTGGTACCATACCCGCCTGTGCCACACTCATGCACACACTTAAGATCTGTGCCAAGGCCTCCTAAAGTCTAGGTATAACAATAGATACGGATGGTGTCTGAGCTAATCCCATTGGCTAAACAATATCTGAAACCTGCTCCTCTACTGGAGCGACTGGTTGCTCCACAAGTGCTACTTTAGTTGTAGTGCGAGACCCACCTCGGCCTCTACCTCGGACCCGGCCTCTCACGACCTTGCTTGGTGGCACTGGTGATTGTTCGCCCAATCCGGCTGAACATGTCCTCACCATCTGTGAGAGAATAGAAGAGTAAAGGTTCAAACTTTTGAAAATAAGAAAATCGCATGATAAGAATGCAAGAAAGTGAAGTTTCCTAACAGTTCGGAAGTATCTCAAAGATAAGTACAAACGTCTCCGTACCGATCCGAAAGACTCAACTAAACTTGGTCATGATCCGTAGAACCTATAAACCTAGTGCTCTGATACTAACTTGTCACAATCCAAAACCAACAACCAATCGTAATGGCACCTAACTCACTTTCTAAGCAAGACAAACATAACCAAATAAAATATAAATACTGAATTAACTGAAATAGCACACGTCTAATCCAATTAACATAAACAACAACAGTGATACATAACAAATCCCCCAGAACTGGTAAGTACAGAGTCATGAGCTCTAAAATAGAAATATAAGTCTAAAATACCAAATCACAATACTCTCTAAATTAAAGAAAATTGTACAAAATGAAAAGAGATGCCAAGACTGCTGTCGAGATGCAGCTCTACCTCGTCTCTCCAAGATAACTCAACAACAAGACTTAGCTACTGGTGGCTCGGTCCCGCACCTCAATATGTACAATAAAGTGTAGAGTGTAGTATGAGTAGGACCAACCCCATGCACTTAGTAAGTATCATAACTAACCTCGGCGAGGTAATAAACAAGAATTATAAATGATATTCGCTAATCACTTGTAGAGTTCATAAATTCCAATAAGTATAAAACAATAATATGATCCAGTCATGAATCACAAAAAGAACCACCTTGGTGCACACAATTACTTAACGTACTCTGCTCAGTCAACAATCCAGCATATAAAGAAGATATGCAAATAAATCAGGTAAACAACCAAGGAAATTGCAAGTAAAGATGAAATGCAATAACCAAATCAAACACTGGACAGCTTTTGCTCATAATTCCCATAACCATACCAAACCACTGATCAATTTCCTCAAACCACATGTACACCATCAAGAAGGAACATGAGAGGGTGATCCTATGGATGCATATCCACATGCTGCATGGACATCTCACGTGCTACACGGAAAACTTACGTGCTAATAATATCAACCGGATGGACAATTCACCTACTGCACAGACAACTCACTTGCCAATAATATCCATATCTCATAATCAGGCTCTCGGCCTCACTCAGTCATCAATCTTTCCAGTCTCACTTTCGGGCTTACAATGTCATGAAATTAGCCCGACAATAATGATGTGATGTATCAATAGATAACAACTGAGACTGAGATATAATATGAATGCGTGAATATGACTGAGTACGAAATATCAATTAAATCAGTGAGATGACAGCAAGAAACGACCACTATGGGTCCCAACAGTATCGGCATAAAGCCTAAACATGATATCTAGCATGATTAACAGCTCAATTACTTTATCACATGGTGAAAACACGAATATCAACAAAATAGGTCCACTATTCAGTGACATGGAAACAATAGAGTCCCAATTCACATGGTGCACGCCCACATGCCTGTGACCTAGCATGTGCGTTACCTCAACACAAATCACATAACACGTATTTTCGGGATTTCATACCCTCAGCTCCAAGATTAGAAGAGTTACTTACCTCGAACAAGCCAATTAAAACACCGAGCAAACCAAGCAATGCTCCAAAATGCCATCTCGTGCGTTCCGACCTCCGAACGGCTCGAAACTAACCAAAAACAACTCAAATACATCAAATAATGCTAAAGGAACCAATCCCGATCGAAAAAGATCAATTCTTCAATCAAAAGCCTAAAATCGGCCAAATGCCCAACCTGAGCCCGCACCTCGAAACCTGACAAAATTTACAAAATCCAACAACCCATTCAATTACGAGTCCAACCATACTGGTTTCACTCCAATCCGACTCCAAACTCAATGTTCAAAACTCAAAAATTCATATTATGAAACTTTAGGCCAAAACCCCCATTCTCCTCTATAAAATTCACAATCCAATTACCAAAAATGAAGGTAGATTCGTGATATAAGATCAAAAATAAGTAGAGAACACTTACCCTAGTCCACAAGATGAAAATTGCTCCAAGAATCGCCTCAATCCGAGCTTGGAAATGTTAAAAATGAAGCCAAAATTGCGAACCCTTGTATTTATCATTCTGCCCAGCACTTTCACACCTGCGGCACATTAGATGCTCCTGCGGCGTCACATTTGTGACCAAAAACACGCTTCTGCGAAAAAGAACTGGAGGTCTGCCTTCGCACCTATGGTAGAATACCTGCATCTGCGCACTCTCAGGTGCACGCCCAATTGTCGCTTATGCGCTTCCAATGAGTTTCTACGCTCAACTAAGGCGCAGATGCGAAAAACTCTTCGCTTCTGCGGAACCCTACTCCCAGCGATATTTATGCTCCTGCAACCCCTTCGTCGCTTCTGCGACCCTCTCACCTGCGCAAACCAGCTGTAGGTGCAGTCACACCAGAACCAACAATCTTAGCAAAAATCCAAAATGCAATAAAATGATCCGAACCTCGTACGAAACTCACCTGAGCCTCTCGTCACCCCATCCGAATATAGCATCAAGTTCCATAACACAATACGGACCTACTCAAGGCCTCAAACACACACATAACAACATCAAAACGACGAATCACACCTCAAATCAAAATCTATGAATTTTGAACTTTCAAATTTAATAATTCGTGCCACAATATAGCAAATCAATCCGGAATGACTTCACATTTTGCGCACAATTCCCAAATATCATAACAAAGCTATTCCAATTCACGGAATCACAATCCGAATCCGATATCAAAAAGTCCAATCTCGGTCAAACTTTCCACAAATTCAATTTTTGCCATTTCAATCCAAATTCAACTACAGACCTCTGAATTACAATCCGGACGCGCTCCTAAGGTCAAAATCACCTAACGGAGCTAATGGAACAATCAAAACTCCGTTCCGGGTTCAAATTCACAAAAAGTCAAACTTAGTCAACTCTCCCAATTTAAAGCTTCTAGCTTAGAATCATTCTTTCAAATCAATTCTGAATAACCTGAAAACCAAAACCGATGATTCACATACGTCATATTACATCATATGGAGCTACTCATGCCCTCAAACAACCGAGCGAAGTGTAAATGATCAAAACGACCGGTCGGGTCGTTACATCCTCCCCCACTTAAATATATGTTCGTCCTCGAACGTGTCCAGAGTTGTTCTCAAAGCCATAAAACTGTTGTATAACCTTGCCAGGCACATACCCGGGGGTGATCCCACATCTTCCTATCCCATACAGGTCCGATAACACAACACATCTGAAATTTCTCAATTCAACCTAGCCCACAAGCCTTCGAATCAAATATCCAACATCTGGAATTTCTTATAAGATCAGAATTTCGCATCTACATATTGTATAAGTCTGAACAAGCTGTACCAAAAGCCGTAACCATAACTAAAATACTCAAATTGAAATACCACATAGCTCAAATGCTCGAAGCAATGATTTCTAGTCATAGTAGCTGCTCAAATCAATCCAATGCCATTAATAAATCTCATATCAAACAAAACCTCGTTCTAAAACCTTCGTACACTGCCGATGATGAAAGAAACATGCAGGACTCATAACAATTCATCAGATCAACCAGTCATGGAATTCCCTCTCCTTCGACAAGAACTATAGCAAATTCTAAGTCGACTTTCGATATTATCCTTCCAAACAAGCTGTAATCAATTCCAATAGTATCCGTCCTAGGTCCAATGATCTTATCTCATCCAACACGACCACTCTAGTGACATGCCACATCAATATAATCTAAAGCCATAACCCGTGCAATCCGTGCACAAATATGCAACATTTCAAATATACTCAAATCATGGATATACTCAAAGCCATAGAACAAAACAGTCGATAATATCACAATACCCATACTCTATTACTGCCAGAATACTGTACTAAAATTCAACTAAATCCATTGCAAGCCCATGTAACACAAACCATATAATACCTCAAATCGTCTGCAAATCTCGCATTTACCATTGTAATAGTCAAGCTAACTTCCACAAGCGATCCAAACTCAAATTGCAACATATATCATTCACTGGTAAAAGAGAACTCTCTACGAAACATCATAAGGACCACACAATTTCAGGACACCTCACAGGAGATAACCAGCCTGCTCTGCCTCAAGCTGACATCTCTCTATACTCTTCCACAGTCATAACTATTACGTAATCAATTAATCTTCCTGAGTCGGAACTCATAACACAATATGAAATCTACTGCACTCCACAACTAAACAACATGAGAGGTCCTTCAACACACCCATAACTCGAGGCCATACGCCAAATCAAGACAGAAATCAAACACTCAATAGTTCTTGCTACATCTCAAGTAAACTCTTCTCGTCACATTCAAACCATATGAACACATCTCGCAGTCACATCATACTCACCACATAGCCATTCCACCTCTCATCAAGCCATAAATTCCACTAATAGGGACACTACCGGACATATATATCCAAAAGTATCTATTCATGCAATCAACATGTCTGCGCTCAAGTCACAGTCAAAACCCAGCCGCAAGTCCTCCAGATTGTCCCATCATCAACATACTGAAATCATATCTCGCACCCCATTCATAGAATCACAAGTTGGAGAATGCATAACTAATACCGAGCGCTCGTATGCGTATACAAATGCATGGAAGGAATTCAAAGAGTTATGCTTCAAGCTGAAATAATGCCGTACGATAAGGAAAGAAAGATGGGAAGTATATCCTAAATTTCCTGTAGCCTCTCAAAGATAAGTATGGACGTCATCATACAGATCCGTAAGACTCTACTAGACACTTGCTCATGACTTGTAAAACCTATAAACCTAGAGCTATGATACCACCTTGTCACGACCCAAAATCCGACTAGTCGTGATGGCACCTAACCCAACCCGCTAGGTAAGACAAGTACATCTCTATGCTTATATGTCATGTGTGCATGCCAATGCCATATATCTCAGAGATGAATCATGTACTCATACTCTCAGAGTACTCAATATCACTATCTCACACTTTCCACTCATCATGCTCAACCACTCGATACTGTATATGGCCTATACGGCCCAGGGAAGATCCATCCCGGAATATATATATCACTGGCCATCAATCATTGAGTACCGAGGTAGGACAATCCGGCCCCATGGAGAAGATCCATCTCTAGGTATATAAATTCTTCGGACAAGATCCATATCCAGGGAAGATTTATCCCTCAATACAATCAACTGCGCTCACTGGGGGTATGTAGACTTCGGAGGAGCTCCTACAGTCTAAGCGCTATCATAATCCAGATCCAAGCATAAATCAATATATCATGCTGCGGCATGCAACCCGATCCCATATTTGTCACTCATAATCAGACTCTCGGCCTCACTCAGTTATAAATCTCTCCAATCTCACTCACGGGCTCACAATGTCATGAAACTAGCCCGACAACAGTGATATGATGTATCATTAAATAACAACAGATATTGAGATATGATATGAATGTATGAATATGATTGAGTACGAAATATCAATGAAATCAATGAGATGATAGCAAGCAACGACCACTATGGGTCCCAACAGTATCGGCATAAAGCCTAAACGTGATATCTAGCATGATTGACAGCTCAATTACTTTATCACATGGTGAAAACACGGATATCAACAAAATAGGGCCACTATTCAGTGCTATGGAAATACCAGAGTCCCAATTCACATAGTGCATGCCCACACGCCCGTCACCTAGTATGTGCGTCACCTCAACACAAATCACATAACACATATTTTCGGGGTTTTATACCCTCAGCTCCAACTTTATAAGAGTTACTTACCTCGAACAAGCCAATTCCAACACCGACCCAAACGATGCTCCAAAATTCCATCTTCTGCGTTCCGACATCCGAACGGCTCGAAACTAACCAAAAACAACTCAAATACATCAAACAATGTTAAAGGAACCAATCCCGATCGAAAAAGATTAATATTTGAATCAAAATCCCAAAATAGGCCAAAAGCCCAACCCAGGCCCGCACCTAAAAACCCGACAAAATTTATAAAATACAACAACCATTCAATTACGAGTCCAACCATACTATTTTCACTCAAATCCGACTCCAATTCGATGTTCAAAACTCAAAAATTCATATTATGAAACTTTAGGTCAAAACACCCAATCTCCTCTATAAATTTCACAATCCAATTACCAAAAACGAAGGTAGATTTATGATATAAGATCAAAAATAAGTAGAGAACACTTACCCCAGTCCACAAGATGAACATTTCTCCAAGAATCGCCTCCATCCGAGCATGGAAATGTTAGAAGTGAAGCCAAAATCGCAAACCCTTGTATTTATCATTCTGCCCAGCACTTTCGCACCTGCGGCACATTAGCCGCTCCTGCGGCGTCGCTTTGGCGACCAAAAATACACTTCTGTGGAAAAGCACTGGAGGTTTGCCTTCACACCTACGGTAAAATACACGTATCTACAAACTTGCAGGTGTGCGCCCACTTGTCGCTTCTGTGCTTCCAATCCGCTTCTGCGCTCAACTCACTGCATCTGCGCCTTCGCAAATGTGAAGCAATTTTCGCTTATGCGGAACCCAGCTCCCAGCGATATTTTCGCTCCTACGACCCCTTCGTCACTTCTGCGACCCTCGCGCCTGCGCAAACCATCCGCAGGTGCGGTCACACTAGTACCAATAATCTTAGCAAAAATCCAAAGTGCAATGAAATGATCTGAACCTCATTCGAAACTCACCCGAGCCTCTCGGGACCCCATCCGAATATGCCAACAAGTTCCATAACACAATACAGACCTACTCGAGGCCACAAAACACACATAACAACATCAAAACGATGCATCACACCTCAAATCGAAATCTATGAACTTTGAACTTTCAAATTCAATAACTCATGTCGAAACATAGCAAATCAATCCGGAATGACGTCAAATTTTGCGCACAATTCCCAAATAACATTACGAAGTCATTCCAATTCCCGAAATCATAATCCGAATCCGATATCAAAAAGTCCACTCCAGGTCAAACTTTTCAAAATTTCAACTTTCGCCATTTCGAGCCAAATTCAACTACGGACCTCCGAATCACAATCCGGGTGCGTTCCTAAGTCCGAAATCACCCAAAGGAGTTAATGGAACAATCAGAACTCTGTTCCAGGTTCAAATTCATAAAAAGTCAAACTTGGTCAACTCTCCAAATCTAAAGCTTTAGCTGAGAATCATTCTTTCAAATCAATTCTGAATAACCTGAAAATCAAAAATGACGATTCACATAAGTCATATTATATCATACGGAGCTACTCATGCCCCCAAACAACCGAGCGAAGTATAAATGCTCAAAACGACCGGTCGGGTCATTACACAAAGTGTGCTATCACGGCTCAATCAGGCAAATACATCAATAAAGTAGCAATTTATAAGGTTAAATTAGGATATTAACCCCTGTGTAACCTTAAATGTGGTACAAATAGCTCACAAAAAGGGTACCAATAGGAGAAACATCACAGCATGAAGCTTAGCAATCAACTCAAAGCATATCATAGCCTAAGCACTACCTCGAGCATGAAAGATTACCCTAGCACACGCACATGGGCTTAACCCCGCACATGTGCGCCACCCATAGCACGTAGCTACCACAAATAAATCAGGAAACTAGTACCTCAACCAAGTTTAGGTAAGATACTTACCTCAAGCAAGCCAAATTAGTACTCTAAAGAAGTCATTCCCTCGTAAATCAACCTCCGGACGGCTTGAATCAAGCCAAATTATCTTAATATCATAAATAAAAGCCATAGGAAATGATTCAAAATTATAAAGCTAAGATCTTGAATCAATTATGCAAAGTCCACCCCGGGCGTGCACCACGAAACCTGACAAAACTCATAAATTTTGAATACTCATTCCGATACGAGTCCAAATATATGTGTTTCATCCAATTCCAACCCCAAATTGACCCTGTTGATAGCCCATTTTGACCCTCCCATGATTTATTTGTACAAAATCATTTACAATGAATGTTTTGAAAGTATTTTAATCAATAAATACCTATTTTTATAAAAATAATTACGTATTAGTTTTGAAAGTAATAACATAGTTTTGAAATTAATAACATAGACAAGAGTGGGATGCTCTAGTGGCAAGCACCCTCCACTTCCAACCAAGAGGTTGTGAGTTCGAGTCACCCCAATAACAAGGTGGGGAGTTCTTAGAGGGAGCAAGCCGAGGGTCTATTGGAGATAGACTCTCTACCTCAGGGTAAGGGGAAGGTCTGCGTACACACTACCCTCCCAGACCCCACTAGTGGGATTATACTGGGTTGTTATTGTTGTTATTNGGTAGGGGTAAGGGTCTGCGTACACACTACCCTCCCAGACCCCACTAGTGGGATTATACTGGGTTGTTATTGTTGTTATTGTTGTAACATAGTATTAGTATTATATAATTACAAATATACTTACTATTAAAATACACCACATATCGACAAGGTGGGTTGATCTGATGGTAAGCACCCTCCACTTCCAACCAAGAGGTTGTGAGTTCGAGTCACCCCAAGAGCAAGGTGGGGAGTTCTTGGAGGGAAGGATACCGAGGGTCTATTGGAAACAGCCTCTCTACCCCAGGGTAGGGGTAAGGTCTGCGTACACACTACCCTCCCCAGACTCCACTAGTGGGATTATACTGGGTTGTTGTTGTTATTGTAAAATACACCACATAGGCTTTATAATTAATTTAACGAATTACTTCTTAAATTTGTTTAATTAGACTACTATGTTAATAATTTGAAACTAGTGTCATAATTTAGAAAAAAAAGTAATTTACAAATAGTTAATTATAATAATTAGTAGTATATTTTATGATTATAATTTCTACTATATTTTATTGAAAATAATTAAGTTTATTTAAATAAATTTCAAAGGGTTAAAAGACAAAAAAGCTATAACTGCAATTTCTAATTAAACATGGGTTGGCTACCATTTAAATCAATTCTAGCCCAATGCACCAGCCCATATCCGAAAATACCTAGTCCAATAAACCCCCCTCTCCCGTCCACTTTGGCAATTCATGCCACTCTATTTGAGCCAATCAAATCGCGCCACATCACCCCTTCACCACACTCATATAAGAAACACATATAATCTGGACCATTAACTCAATTGATCAACGGCCTACGTTTTTCCTACTTTCCTTTTAAGTTTAACACCTCACAGATCTAATCTCAGTCGTTGAAATACATAGATCCAACGGCTCATATAATTCCATTCGTGAGGCTAATTTTTAGCTAGATAGTGGATTGATGTTCACTGTAGCACTATCTGACATAATCTTTTAATGCTTGAATTACCAGGGTTGCTGATCAAATGATCTAACAGCCCAGATCGTTTCCTCCCACTTTAACCCAGAGACCGTATGGTCTCATTTCCTAACCCTAATTCACTTGTCACTCATCCATGTCGGCCATTTCCCTTTCCTCTCTCATTTTATTTCCAGCTGACCCCAAATTATTCCCTGTGTCTTCTGACTCGGCGAATCTCGTTGTTATCTCCCCGTTTCATCTAAAATATTCAAAATCTTGAGTTCTATGATGCAAACACAAACATGAAACTTTGGTCTTCAAATCTTCTGATGCTGAGACGAAATTAGGGCATGCATAAGCTCCTTATGATGATTATTCTAAACCAGAGGTCAAATGCAATGACCTCTGGACCTCCGATCTTTGTCCGATGGGTTTTTCACTTGTCATGGTTATCGCGCACTCATGGTAAGATTCTCATCCATTTCCCCTCCGATTCACTCTAATTTTACTTTGATTTTACCTTCTTTGCTATCATCATCCATCCCTCATCACTCTCCAATAAGTGATTTAAATCTCTGAAACCCTAGGGTTTCACAACCACTATAAATTAGGGCATTGAATGCTCTCACCTAACAGACCTAACGAGAACTAAGAAATCTAATACAAAGTACAGAAAACCACTAAGATTTCAAAGCTTAGGCTCTTTCTCATCATTGTTTTTTTCTTTTTGGTTTTCGAGCTCTTTCACTGCTCAAACGCTTGAAGCTTTGGTTCTTACATGGCTAAGTTAAACCTTGTTTGGTCTGTTGTGCAAAAAGAGATCAGTATATATCCACCCCTTCTCTTTTGACTGTCTTATTCGAAAATCTTGAATATACTGCTATCTTTCTATTGACTGTTTTCGTTTATGATGTTTGTCATTAGTCTATATTTGTTTATTCGAGTTCATAATGACTTGTTGTTGATCTATAGCTAGCTATTATGCTTCTATGTATTTCTAATCAGTATTGATTGAGATGATATGTGACTTTGATGACTTCTATTCTGAATCAAATAATTTATATGATTAAGTTCCTTAATATGCCTTAATGACTTCTCATACATGTCTAGATATCAGATTTCTTTAATGTTCTGTTGTGGTCTTTATATCTATCACATGTTTTCCGTTTAGCGTATTCTGTTGTTCTGTATTTGGGGTTGCTATTTGATGACTCTAACTAGAACATATATGAATGCTCATGGTTTAATCCTTAATCACTTAGTTGAAGTATGTGAAGTTTAAGTGTTCAAGGTGCTTTCTTTCTTTATATAAGTGTTGGTTAACCCTAAAGCAGCCTTTGAGTCATTACTATGAAAGTCTTATATATGTGTTTAACTGCCAATCACATCTATAAGTCTCGTTATATGGAACAATCATATTAAGGTAACCAAGTCAACTCTTATGAATATCAAAAACTATCCATGCATATACTCTGTTATGATCAAGTCATCTCTCATGAATTAAGCTATAGTCATATCTATTGTAGCTGAGCGTTAACTATTATATACGTTGGATAGAACTCCGTCATTTTTAGATGTTCACCTTTAATTTGTACAGCTGAATTAAGCCTGCTTAGTATAAGATCTCCCATGTCTTTAACCTCCTTAATGATATTATTAACCTCACTTTATTATGATTGAAACTCAGCTTGTTTGTAAAATCATAACCTTGGATGAAACATCTATGTGTGTATTTGAATAAAAGTTCTGCATGCATCTCTATTTGTCCTTCATGATTTCATGCTTCTGTGCACTGTCTTGAAACTGCATCCAGTTATCTCTTTCCCTTTAATATGAATTGGACCTAGTCTGTGAACCCTAAGGGAAACTTCTTGTTGTTATTGCTTGGATACAATAACTTGCTTACTCTTAAATGATATTAGTATAAGTTTAACATTCTTATAGAGAAGTGATCATGTCATCCATTTCAAAGATAAGAAAGACTGGTGGCATGAGGTTCTGTTGTGAAACCTTAGGAGTTCTATTCAGAGTTATAAACATGTAGTCTTGTTGAGACTTTGAGTGTGTTCTGGTATCTCTAACAGTATATGTAGAAGTTCTGACTATGACTATTTACTTGAAACCTTGGTTGACACTTTCAAAGCTTCTGGTAATCTCATTGACTTATATATGATAAAACCAGACTTGAGTTTACATAATCAGTGCGTTTTTGGTCTAATTAAGAGGTTGTAAAGTCAAATACATTAGCATTCATTAACTGTTGAAGGATTCAACTGTATGTTTTGCTACCTTCAAGATTCCTGATTTCAGGTGCTTGGTTCATTGATAGTAACATGACAATGCCCATGATTCTATGTGTATCTGAAACTCAGCCTTTGACCTATTAATGTGTTAGTCATCTACATGGTTTGGAAACAAGGTTATGATGGTGTAAACAAACTATTTTGTGTTCTCATGGTATTCTATTTAGATTTATTAAGGGGCAGTATATACTTCTGTGGTATGGCATTGCTATGGTGATTGGAATATGTTGAAAGTGCCTTATTGGCACTTAAACCTGTGGGGAAGAATGAGTCATTAATGGTTAAGGGTATTTGGGAGTAATGTTTAATGACAACGAAAGGTTTTCAATATAAATAATTTGCTATGCATAACCACCCCATTAGTATAACCCTTAATAATATTTAGGTATTGTTAGTTGCTACATTTATTTAAGTCATTTGCTCGCATATTTCATGTATGCATAAATGTATAGAGCATTAGTTTCTAACGACTTTCTTGATTTCTTTTGAACATGTACAACTGTTGGGCTTGCTGAATTCTCCAAGAACTCAGGCTTAAGCCCTGCATCATTGCATTTGAAGTCTGGAGCCTACTGCTATCCTTTCCCGCTGATTACTGGGCCTATCACTTTCAGGCCCAAACCAGAGTCGTTCTTCATCCTTTACTGCTTTACTAATATTTCGTTATCTATATTCTTTACATGTATATAACATTGCTCTCACATATTCGATCAGTATTTTGCTTTACCTTTTGGATTACATAAATAACATAGGCAATCCTTGAAGAACATAGTATTAAAAGAAATAATAGTTAGTAGCTAATCCTCCATTTGCTAATCATAAGTTGTTCACATCATTAATCTAATGTATTTTGATAACCCTTTCTTGAAGATTTTGAAGCCTAAAAATACTTAGCAGAGGCGGCAGTTCTCCTTTCAAAACAAGAAACAAAACTCAAGGCCAGCTTTCAAAAAGGAATTGACTCTTTCAAAATTTAGGAGCTGCCACCTAGCGAGATTTTCAATATCCCATGTAGTCTAAGATCTAGATAATTCAGAAACTAAGGTATATATTGACCTAGTTCACCACAATATTTTACTTTACTAGAGTTTCACAAATAGCTACAATTATTTAAATACAAAGTATTTACAACTCAACCTCATCTCGTACGTTTTATAAATACGTGCATTATGTACAATATTCTAAACTCTTTCAATTATATGTATATATAACATTATCTTCAAAGCTTTCCTAAACCTATATCCTTAAAACCCGCGCGCCCTCTTTTTTAAGTATTAAATCTTTAAATATAGATACATAGCATGGACCTCTCTAATACTAGTTAAGCATAATACAAACAACTAACTATTTAATCTAGTCTAAGTCCGATGGAGCTTCCTCAAGTAGATTCTAAGGGGTGCCTAACATCTTCCCCTTAGAAGAACAAGAATCCTTACCCATTATCCCACCAGTTAGCAAACAAATGAAAAATATGACTTTAGTAATTAAACAGGTACCCTAGTATACCTTTAAATATTAGGTGGCGACTCTCTTTCATCAACAATAGAGAAACCACGAGTTGAATCTTGTTTTGACTAGTGCAAAATAGGGTATAACAACATGACGACTCTGTTGGGGAATTCACACTTAGGTTCTGACCTTAGCAGACTTGGACTGAATTTGTCACTTAGATTTGTTTGTACACTTATTTAACTTTATTTAATTTGCAATTACGTGTTTACCTTCTTTACTTGCTTTTTATGCCTGCTTATTATCATGATAATTATTGTTACACCCTTCTCTGTTATCGCTTTATATATACTATCATCACACTTTTTTCTATCGAGTCTTGGTCGTACACTATCACACACAATGGTACATGAGGGTTGTCTTTTACACCCCTCCGAACCTATCTTTCAAAACTCTTTAGTTTCAGAAAATGGCTTTATCAGGTCAACTGACATAACTTCTCGTAGTCTTCAGTTTAATTCAAAAGTAGGAAACACTCTACTCTAGAAAATATAGGTCAATTGCATAAACCATAGGTGAGTCGGTCCTTGGCATCGACACCCAATTAGGAAAGCCACCCTATTGTCAATGGGTCGTGCACCCAATGACATGACTTCTGTGGAAAGACGAACAAACCTGACGAGACACCTAAAGATCCGAAGCAAACACTTACCGAAACCTTTCTTTACCCACTTTAGAAATGAAAATCAACCAAATATCCCAATGATCAATATGATGATGGGAGCACCCTACAAGCTAAAGCAGTGGTGGAAGAATATCCGACGAGAGCACGAAGATGAAATTCAGACACACATAGGGGCACTAGCCACTTTGCTAAACATCCGAGCAGAAGGTGCTTACTCGCCTGCTCATAGAGTTCTGTGACCCGGCCAAGGTGGTGTTCAAGTTTGCTGATTGTGAGTTAGTTCCAACATTGGAAGAGATTACTAGTTTCATGGAGCTGCCATTTACAGGGAGGAAACCAATTCTACCAGTCACCATGCCCGGTTACAAGTTTCTAGATGCTTTGGGCCTAGTAAACAATCGAAGTTTGAGAAACATCGAGGATGGATGGGTGAGCCTAGATCAACTGTTCGATAGATTCGGACATCGTGAAAGCTATGAATGGTACCTGGGAGAACTTTAGTGTGATCAAGAAACGTGGGAGAGTCTCAGGCCCATCACTTTCTCATTGGCGCTGTTGGGATTGTTGGTTTTCCTGCAAAGATGAGTTCGGATCAATATCAACTTGTTACCCATGGTTCTGGCGACATTCCATGGCAACCTCCAAGCTACTCCGGTATCGATGGTGTTAGATGAGATTCTAAGGGCATTGTCTGCATGTGCATGACAATATAATTTCTTTAAGGGTTGTAACTTGCTATTCATATTTGGTCCACAGAACATTTCTTCCAGCGAGAGGCTATAATTGACTATTTTGTAGGCGTCAGCAACATGATCTGCAGCCACAACGAGAGGATGAGACATTGAGTCTCCCCACATGGACAAGAAGAGTAAAGAGAAATGTTGACTAATCTAAGTGGAGAATGGGTCAATTGGACGTTGTCATAGTTAGGTGGGAGGGCGATCCTAAGGACTCCTCAGAAATACTTCATTGAGCTGATAGGACTTGAGGGCATCCAACCATACTCACCCCTACGGGACTTCAGACAGTTTGGGTTGATCCAGGATGTGACTCTATGGATGGGGACATTACTATATGATGATGAGTACAATAGACAGATTCCAATACCAAGGATAAGAAGGCTCTAAGAAGAGTGGAATGATCTGGTCACAGTGCCAATAGGTCAAAACTCGTAGTGCACTTCGGAGTATTATGTCTTGATAACCGAGGAAGACGAGCTAGCCTGACCAAGCAGAGAGGGTATAGCGTGGCTGGAGAACGCAATGGCTACTTTGCAAATCTACGATGAGGTCCTTCCATATTACCTTATGACTACCTCAATGCACCGTTAGTGGTCCTAGGATCCATTGATCACATGCTACCACCTACTGAAGATGATGACTTAGTAGTGGAGTGCATCAAAATAGAATCTGCGACAGAGCCGAAGGAAGATCCAAAAGAAGAATCTGAGTTCAATGATGATGGAGAGGAATTTGAAGAAGATCCGTAGGAGGAGCCAGAAGAGGAAGAGGAGATAGGGAACGATTACGGGGATGATTACTAGAAGTTTGTTGATTTCCCCTACTTTCCCGCTTTATATCTTTATCCGCAGTATTTCTTAGTTTTCCCTAAGGGCCAGTTTTTCAAGCCCATGAAGTTTCGTGAATGCCAGAAACAATGATGTAACCTCTATTCTCGTTTATCTCAATCCAAACACTATCAATGAAAACAAATTTTGCTTAAGCTATAAATGTGTCAAATATGATTATTTGTCAAATATTCGCGACTTTGGTCTATCTCCAGCAATGATAGGTCTCACAAATCATAGGAAAACGCGCTTGCGTGAATACGTGAATTAACTGCTCTGTCTGACCCTTTGTTTGTATAAATGAAGAAGCTGACTTTTGTTTCTTTTTCTTTCTCTTTCATTTATTACTTTATTATTACTCCCTAATAGAAAAGTTGGTTTGTGTCAACCCGAAACTAGCGGAACCAGCGTACAACTTAAAATCAAAGGGAAAGATGTTTGCCATAGAGAACCCGACCGAACATGCTTTGGTCATAGCCGATAGCTCGGGGAGATCGGGAGAGAAGGACGATACAAGGAGTGATGAGCATGTGTCTAGGATGGCCGAGGAGATGGAGTCTTTAAGGGATGAAGTACAACATATCAGGGAACTAGCACATCTGTCCATGACAATGCTTCCGCAACCACCTCGTTTCCCCTCTCTGGATTCAATTCTCGACCACTTTCCTTCTACATCACGCCACGCTAACAACACCCCAACTTCAATCTCTACCACTCAAATCATACCTCCAGTAACCGCTGCAAACCCATCAAATCCTCCTATTCACACTCCATACGTACCATATTACGTTCAAACGCCATAACACCCACTCGTTGCCACCAACACAATTCACACCCCTCTTCGTGATAGAGTCACCTTTACCACTCACCAAAATCAGCACATACCCGAGGCACATACCGCTGCATATGAGCAATATGTTCCTCCTGTATATGCCATTTCTGAACCTACTTTTACAGCACCGATCACGGTTAGGGTGCCTTATGAGATCGACCAGTACGCCGAGATGGAAAAGGAAGCTAGGTGTAAGGAAGAGGAGTCAGTATCTGAGTAGTTACAAATCTTGAGAAAACAAATGAATAACCTCCAAGTCGTTGGAGGAAGTGAAAGTTTGGACTACGAGGATCTGTGTATGCATCCGGATGTGGATATGCCAGTAGGGTATAAGCCTCCAAAGTTCAATATCTTCGACGGGCCGGGTTATCCCCATGCATATTTGAGGGCATATTGTGACAAGTTAGTTAGAGTAGGAAGAAGCAATAAGATGAGGATAAAATTGTTCATAAGAATCCTGATAGGAGAAGCACTAACCTGTATACTCGACAAGATCTGCTAAACTAGAGGAAATGGCATGATGTGGCCGAAGTTTTCATGAATCGCTTTTGATTCAACATGGAGATCACTCCCGACAGGTTCACACTGGTAAATCTGCATAAGAAGTTGTCCAAGTCATTCCAACAATATGCACGTCGATGGAGATCAGAAGCCGCCAGGGCACAACCTCCGTTGGACGATAGTGAATTGACTAAGTATTTCATCAAGGACCAGGAAAGGGTATATTTTGAAAAACTGATGGTTATGATAGGACAGAAATTCCCCGAACTGGTCAAAATGGGATATTTATTAGAATAAGGTATAACATACGGCAAAGTACAATCCATGGCTGCACTGCAAGCAGCTAGCAAGGCAATCCAATCAGGGTCAATCAGTAGAGGAAAGAAGAAAAAAGAAAGTCTAAGCAGTCGTCCCTTACTATAAACCCAACCCACGCCATGGAAACACTTCTTATTCCCCGAACAACCATTCACCACCACCCACCTAGGATCCAGGCTACAACACACAGCTATATTACCACCCCCCAATTTAACATAACCTGCCTCAAGCCTATAACAACCCGAATCTACAACGACCATATGCTTTTGTCCAAACCACCACTCATCACAAATGACCCACGTATGCACCACGCTCTCGTCCAAATTTTGAAGATAGGGCCCCCAAAAATTATACATCGATTGCTGAGGATCTGGCCCAATTGTTTGAAAGATCGAGGAGAGCATGATTGACATATCTAGTAGAAGGAAGGGTTCCTGAGTATTCCTCAAAGTATTTTGATTCAACCAAAAGGTGCATGCACGTACCATTCAAATGTGCCTAGGCATGAAACTGAAGATTGTTTTAAGCTAAAAACTGAAATTGAAACATTGATCAAAAGCGAAGCCATTTAGTCCACTCAGGCTCCGCCCAATATGAATCGCAATCCGCTGTCGAATCACCGGAATCAGAGGGTTAACATGATCACCTTGGATGAAGAACATGATTTGAAAGGAGCCATTGTTACGATAGGAAATGTAGAAGCCACAAAGATCCCACCTCAAAGGACTCTGATGATCACAATACAACTGAGACCTACGGTGATGGTTCAGACTTATTAGTGACAACCTGCCATTTCTACCGGGGACGAAGAGGGTCGGGAATACAAAACTGTCCTATGGATAGATCATCAAAAGGGAAAAGTCAAGATGATAGACTCCGCGGCAGTCCACGGTATGACTAGGTCAGGGAGATGCTACGCTCCTGAGGGTGAAAATTGAGGGAATTTGGGAAGATATAAGATTCAAAGAAGAAATATAATAGACCCTAATACCGCAAAATTCTAGAAGAAAATGTCGACCAAATAATACTCTATGGAGGAATAACTGAAGAAAACTCTGGCACAAATATCAATCATGGACTTACTGATGAGTTTTGACAGTCATAAGGATTCCTTGATGAAAGTACTAAGTGGGGTAAGTGTGCCAAGCAATACCACTAGTGAAGTGCTGGCTGCAACTATTGGGAAAATGGTCGAAACAAATATGATCACTTTACGAAGAGATGAGCTTCCTATCCAAGGCATGAGTCACAACAAAGCTCTACACATCACTGTTAAATATGGGGACAAGGTAGTGTCCCGAGTACTGGTTGATGGAGGATCAGGAGTTAACATCTGCCCACTCTTAACTCTGTGAGAGTTGGAAATCCACCTGAGGGAAGTCAAGGAAAGTCATGTGAGGGTAAGGGCTTTTGATGGTTAGTAGAAAGATGTCATTGGAGAAATTTATTTGGCTTTGCAGATCGTACCAGTTGAATTTCCCATACTATTTCAAGTAATGGATATTTCCTCTTCATACAACTTATTGTTGGGATGACCCTGGATACACATTATAGGAGCCGTCCCATACACCCTACACCAGTGCATGAAATTTGAGTGGGGTTGTAAAGAGATCGTGGTCCATGGTGAATGGGGGAAATCAGCTTATTTGGAGAACGCAGTATCGTTCATTGAAGAGCTAGAAGAAGTTGCTTTCTATGCACTAAAATTCATGCAGACCACCGAAATATACGAGACGGAGCAAAACTTGGGAATGCAGTCGCCGTATAGATCAAAGATGGCCATGAGGGAAATGATGAAATGTGGATATAGACCAAGAACAGGGCTGGGATCCAGATCAGACAGGATTACAGAATCAATTGAGCCAAATGGGCATAAAGGAAGGGACAACATAGGGTATCGGCATCGGATGGAGAAAACTTGTACTGGTAGCCCTGGGAAAATAGCTTTTGTGCCAGAGCATGTTTTGGGTACGGGCTAGAGTTCAGCACTAGAAGATGATATTGTTGATGGGGTGGGAAGGTTGTTCATGACTATGATTGAAGAATGTTGTGAAGGAACTGACATCAAGACACCAACCATTAGGAATGTCGAACCAGGAGAGGAACTGCGAAATTAGACTGTCAGCCCGTCTTTGGTTCGCCGGGAGTCTTGGTAGTGTGAAATTGTAAAAGTTTTCATTTGAATAGTGCACAGTCAATTGAGGCATGCACCGTGTCTAAACCTTTTTTGTCATTTGCCTCTTTTTAAAGCTTAGATGTTCCTCTTTTGATGAAATAAAAAAGAATCATTTTCTTAAAATATTGCAACTTTATATACCGCTTCATTTATACTTAGTTTTTCTTTTCAGTAATCAAAACGGTAAAAACCTTCGTTCCGCGATTGTGACATGTAACGAAACCATCGATTAAAACGACCCAGATTATGAGAAATACGATGAGAGTATGATGACAGACAATCTTCCATAAGAAATCAAACAGCTGGAAAGTCGGAAAAAGCCTACTCTCGAAGAAACAGAAGTGGTCAATCTCGGAAGCCAAGAAGGCGTGAAAGAAACCCGAATCAGCATCTATCTAGAAACAGAGCAGAAAGAAGAACTGGCTGAGCTCCTCTGACAATACATCATGTGTTCACATCGTCATATGATGACATGCCTGGATTAAGTACTGACATAGTCTCGCATCGATTGCCTACCAATCCCGCCAGACCGCTAGTTAAGCAAAACCTTAGAAAATTCAAGCCCGACTTGAGTCTAAGGATAAAAGAAAAAGTAACCAAGCAGATAGAGGAGAATGTAGTAAAGGTCACCAATTATCCCAGTTGGTTAGTAAATATCGTCCTAGTACCCAAGAATGATGGGAAGATCAGGGTATGTGTGGATTACCGAGATCTCAACAAAGCTAGCTCGAAGGATGACTTACCTTTACCAAATATCCACATCCTCATCGACAACTTCACAAAGCATGAACTGCAGTCGTTCATGGATTGTTTCGCTGGATACCACTAGATCTTGATGCACGAAAAAGATGCAGAAAAGACAGCCTTCATCACACCTTGGGGAGTTTACTACTATTTAGTCATACTGTTTGGCCTCAAGAACGCTGGTGCCACTTACATGAGGTCTATGATGACCCTCTTTTATAACATGACTCATAAGGAGATCGAGGTATATGTGGATGACGTCATCATTAAGTCTCAAAAGAGTTCAGAACATTTGGATGATTTGAGGAAATTTGTAGCACCTGCGGAGGTACAACTTGGAAATGAATCTGGCAAAATGTGCGTTCAGGGTCCCTAGTGGAAAATTATTAGGCTTCATCGTAAGCAGAAAAGGGATAGAATTGGACCCATAAAATATCAAGGCCATTCAGGAGTTGCTACCACCCAAGAGTAAGAAAGATGTGATAGTTTCCTAGGTATATTGAATTACATCAGTCGTTTTATAGCCCAGTCCATAGTAATTTCTAAACCTATCTTCAAGTTTTTGAAAAAGGACACTGCCACAAAGTGTACAGAAGAATGGAAGAAAGCCTTAAACCGAATCAAGAAATACTTGTCAAATCCATCAGTGCGGGTTCCCCCAAGCCCGGGAAACCATTGTTACTATATCTGTCAGTCTTGGATAACGCCTTCGGATGTGTGTTGGGGTAGCACAACAAAACTGGGAGAAAGTATCATGCCATCTACTACTTAAGTAAGAAGTTCAGACCATGTGAGGAAAAATACACTTTGATAGAACACACTTGTTGTGCTTTGACTTTGATTGCCCAGAAATTAAGGCATTACATGTCAGTGTACACTACGTATTTGATATCTCGGCTCGACCCACTCAAGTATATCTTTCAGAAGTATGCCTATCGGAAAGCTAACTAAAGGGCAAATTCTCCTCAGCAAATTTGACATTGGTACATAACCCAAAAGGCTATCAAGGAACAAGATTTAGCCGACCACCTCGTAGAGAATCCACTGGACAGGGATTACGAGCCACTCACTACGTACTTTCCCAACGAAGAGGTATTGTTCACCAGAGAAGATATTACAGAGTCATACCCTGGATGGAGAACGGTTTTCGATGGAGCAACGAAGTTCAAAGGAGTAGGAATTGGGGCAGTCTCAATTTCAAAATCCGGACAGCACTATCAAGCATCAGCAAAGATAAGATTCCCTTATACCACTAATATAGTTGAATACGAAGCATGCATCCTTGGGATCAGAATGGTAGTCGACATGAACATAAAAGAACTTTGGTCATAGGGAATTCCGATCTATTGATACACCAAGTCCAAGGAGAGTGGTCTACCAAAAACGTCAAGATCCTTCCATACCTGCACTACATAAAAGAGTTATGCCAGAAGTTCATGAAGATTGAGTTCAAGCACGTTCCCAAAATCCAGAACGTGTTTGCCGACACCCTTGCAAATCTATCATCCATGATTCAGCATCCAGACAAGAACTACATCGACCCTATCAAGGTAGAGATCAGGGATTAACATGCCTATTTCTTTCATGTAGATTAAGAGCCCGACAGTAAACTGTGGTACCACGATATCAAGATATTCCTCGAAACAAAATAGTACCCTGAGAATTCTACTAATACTCAGAAGCGAGCACTCAGGAGGTTGGCAAATCATTGTTTTCTAAACGGGGAAGTCTTGTATAGGAGGACCCAAGAATTGGGTTTGTTTAGATGTGTATATGTCGTTGAGGCAACCAGATTATTGGAAGAAATACATGTAGGAATGTACGGGTTCACATTAGCCAAAAAGATCTTGAGAGCTAGATACTTTTGGATGACCATGGAAAGTGATAGTATCCGCTATGTGCAGAAATGTCACCAGTGCCAGATCCACGGGAATTTTATCCGGGTTCCGCCTAATGAGTTGAATGTGATGGGTTCTCCTTGGCCGTTCTCCACTTGGGGCATGGACGTGATTGGACCTATAGAGCCTGATGCGTCAAATGGGCACCACTTCATCTTGGTAGCCATCGACTACTTCACCAAATGGGTCGAAGCGTCTACCTACATGGTTGTCACAAAGAAGGTAGTGGTAGATTTCGTCTGAAAAACATCATCTGCCAATTAGGGATACCTTAGTCAATCATCACTGACAATGCCACTAACCTCAATAGTGATCTCATGAGAGAAATCTACGAGAAATTCAGAATTGTCCACCGCAACTCCACAGCCTACAAACCACAAATGAATGGGGTAGTCGAGGAAGCCAACAAGAATATCAAGAGAATTCTGCGAAAGATAGTGGACAATCACATGCAATGGCATGAGCAACTATCCTTCGCCTTACTGGGTTATCAGACCACCATGCGAACATCCACTGGGGCAATGGCGTACATGTTAGTATACGGCACCGAAGTTGTGATACCCGCGGAGGTCGAGATACCATCCTTAAGAGTCATCCAGGAGGCCATGTTGGATGATGCACAGTGGATACGGGTCGTACAGGAGCAACTCATGCTCATTGACGAGAAGAGAATAAATGCAGTATGCCATGGTTAACTATCTAAGAATAGGATGTCCAGTGCATTTAACAAAAGGGTGAAGCCTCGCCAGTTCACACTGGGGCAATTGGTTCTGAAAAATATCGTCCCCCACCAGGAAGAATCCAAAGAAACGTTCGCACCAAATTGCCAAAGAAAAGTTCGCACCGAGTTTGTCGGGTGGAGCTCTAATCTTGGTAGAAATGGACTGAAGAGTCAACACGAATCTCATCAACTCAGACGCAATCAAGAGATACTATATTTGAAGGCAAATGGAGTTAGGTTTTGCTTTAACAGAACTACGTTCAACCTGACTTCCCAAGGAGGGATACATGGGCAACCCACGTAGGGTCCAGTTTCTCTCCCTCCTTTCTTTTGTAATAGAAAATAAAAATATCATTTCGTATGATTGATCTGGAACTACGCCGATTTGATTTCCTTGGGAATGAATACGTAGGCAATCCTCATCCGATTCAGTCACCTTTTTTGAACTACATTCTGGCCTGGTGCCATTTGTATATGTAGGCAGTCTGAGTCAGAATCGGCCATTTCATTCTTAATCTCATCATTTTTGCATTTATTATAATCAAACTATGTCTTGACCTGATTCTATTTGGATACGTAGGCTATCTGAGTCAGGGTCGGTGATCTTCATCATATTTTTATCATAATCCCCGAACTACGTTCAGACTGATTCCATTTTGGATACGTAGGCAACCTGAAAGGGTTCAGTCATAACCTTAGGAAAACCTTTGTAATGCATTAGTTCGAAATAGGATGCAGTAGCAACAACAAGCATCCGCGTTATCAGAAACATCGAGGGAGATCGATATCAATGGTATAGAGTTTTCAAAAAGCAACACTCGCATTCAGAGAATCTTTTGTAGAATGTCATAAGCCAGAACGTCGGCACTTGCCATAAAACAAAGATTTTCAAAACAAATGTTGTTTTCTTAATGTAGTAATTTCTTCCACCTACTAAACTTCATAGCGTAACCATATTAAGGGCTGGGACAAAACCAATAATGTGTCGACACAAACCAATCCCTCACCCTCACTAAGAATTTTTCTTTGAGTGCAGGGTCAACAGGACGCAAGGAAATATTAGGAATACATTAGGGAAAATGACGGATCCACCACTTTCTCAATGTTATCACCCCTCTTCCTTTATTTAAATTTTCTGGTACAACTAAAACTAATTCTTGAATCCTTTGCAGGTATCTTGGAGTCAGACCGCTGATGTGAAAAAGGCATACTGTAAATTGCAAACGGTCTGCTCAACCGATCGGAGCACCTTGTACAAAACGAGTGGCCGACTTCACCAATTGGAGCCCTATATATAGCAAACCATCTATTTAGCCAATCAGATCACCTTGTACAAAACGGGTCACCGACTTCACCAATTGGATCCTTGTATATAGAAAATTGTCAACTCAATCGATCGGAGCATTTTGTACAAATCAAACGTTGGTTTAGCCAATTGAAGCCTTGTATATAGCAAACTATTTACTACCGTCAATAAAACAATCTGCATAGCCGCTCCGTCACATCGAAGGCTAGTATAGACAGTCGCAAACCTCGTCACCGACGTTCTACCAATCGATGGCCGCAACATAGCTTCACAGTCAAGAGTATCTCTTGGGCATGCTTTTCTTTTCCTTTCTTATTATCTAGAATATGTTGACGTTTTGCTCGTGCAGCTTCAAGCATGATTGCGTTTTTTTAAGTCAAATCGCTCCCAAGCGGAGATTACTTTATTTTTTAGTGCAAAGCTCTCCCAACAAGCAGATATGCACTCTACGAATCAAGCTCTCCCAACAAGCGGAGATGCACTCTATAAGTCAAGCTCTCCCAACAAGCGGAGATGCACTCTATAAGTCAAGCTCTCCCAACAAGCGGAGACACTTTTCAATGCAAATCTCTCCCAACAAGCGGAGATGTATTCTACAACTACTCCCTACACGATGAGACTCAATGCTCCGACAACTGCAGAACGGTACACATCCCGGCTAACAAATCGAGTCAAGCTCAAGTATCACATCATCCCGATCCCAAATAACGGCTCGCCGGCAGCCAGGTATCATTATTCCTGCATCATTTACATCATATCTTAATATATTCTGCATTCAAATATATGGGTATGTGTGTATTTCATTTTTGCAGGAACAAATATCGCAACGTGGAACTCCTTCTAAGCAGGAGAGCAAACTATAATGCTATGAGGGATAACAAACTCATTAGCGGGCCAAGGATCCAATCTTAAGTTTGAAATGATCAGTAGGACTCTAATGTTTTAAATCTTTCAAGTCAAGCCACAAATTCAAAACTGTCATGAGTGCCGAATCTTCTGTCTTGCAGTATCGTCTTAAATACGATACTAAGGCAATTACTGTGAGTATCGCTTCCTTAAAGTTCTCACTCCAAAACTACATGAGGCCTGATACTCGTTAAGGTATGTAACAATTCAAAGCCAGAATTTGGCACGATTCCCTAAGTTTTCTCCTATAAATTTTCTAAATATTATAGCTCATAATCCACGTGCCATCCTGAAATGCATGCCTAAAGTCGAGAAAAAATTGGCCATTGGTTCAATTTCTTTGCCTGAAAACTCTTTCTTCATCTCTGGTCAAAGATGGGTAGCTGTTGAAGGCCAATTTTTACCCTCCCTTTTAAATTTATTTTATTTGTAATTAATCACTTACAATGAATATTTTGAAAGTAGTTTTTATCAATAAATAAATATTTTTACAAAATTAATTAAGTATTAGTTTTGAAATTAATAACCTAGTATTAGAATTATGCAATTACAAATATACTTACTATTTTAATACTATTAAAATAATTTTTAAAATAAACCACATAGGCTTTATAATTAATTTAACAAATTACTTCTTAAATTTTGATCAATTAGACTACTATGTTAATAATTCAAAATTAGTAATCATAATTTAGAAGACAAAGTATTTTACAAATAGTTAATTATAATAATTAGTAGTATATTTGATGATTATAATTTCTACTATATTTTATATAAAATAATTAAGTTTATTTAAATAAATTTCAAAAGGTTAAAAGACTAAAAGGCTACAATTGTAATTTCTAATTAAACATGGGTTGGCTAACATTTAAATCAATTCTAGCCCAATACACTAGCCCATATCCGAAAATACCCAGTCCAGTAACCCCCTCCCCTCCCCTCCCCTCCCCCCTTGCCCACTTTGGCAATCCACGCCACTCTATTTGAGCCAATCAAATCGTGCCACATCACCCCTTCACCACGCTCACACAAGAAACACATCTAATCTGGACCATTAACTCAATTGATCAACGACCCACGTTTTATCCTACTTTCCCTTTAATTTTAACACCTCACAAATCTGATCTCAGCCGTTGAAACACATAGATCCAACGGCTCACATAATTCCTCATAATAATATTTTAATGCCTCAATTACCAGAGTCGTTGATCAAATAATCCAACGGCCCAGATCTTTTCCTCCCACTTTAACCTAGAGACCGTTTAGTCTCATTCCCTAACCCTAATTCATTTGCCAATCGTCCCTGCCACCCCCTTTCCCTTTCCTCTCTTATTTTATATCAAGCTTCAGACCATCAGTCCCAAACAACTTTGCACCAAATCGTGCAAGTTTATGAATCATGACCCCAAATCATTCCCTATGTCTTCTAACTCCATGAATCTCGCTATTATCTCCCTGTTTCATCTTAAAAATTCAAAATCTTGAGTTCTCTAACGCAAACACAAAGATGAAACTTCAATCTTCAAATCTTAAGATTTTGTGACGAAATTAGGGCATGCATGAGCTCCTTATGATGATTGTTCTACACCAGAGGTCAAATACAATGACCTTTGGACCTCCGGTCTTTGTCCGATGGGTTTTTCACTCGCCATGGCTATCGCGCAGTCATGGTAAGATTCTCATCTGTTTCCCCTCTGATTCACTCTGATTTTACTCTAATGTTTCCTTCTTTGCTATCATCATCCATCCCTCGTCACTCTCCAATAAGTGATTTGAATCTCTGAAACCCTAGGGTTTCACAACCACTATAAATTGGGTCTTTGAATGCTCTTACCTAATAGACCTAATGAGAACTAAGAAATCTAATACGAAGTACCAAAAACCACTAAGATTTCAAAGCTTAGGCTCTCTCTCATCAATTTTTGTTTCTCTTTTGTTTTCGATTTCTTTCACTACTCAAAATCTTGAAGCTTTGGTTCTTACACGGCTAAGTTAAACCTTGTTTGGTCTGCTGCGCAAAAGGAGGTCAGTTTACCTCCACCCCTTCTCTTTTGACCATCTTATTCGAAAATCTTGAATATACTGCTATCTTTCTATTGATTGTTTTTATTTATGATGTTTGTCATTAGTCTATAGTTGTTTATTCCAGTTCATAATGACTTGTTGTTGATCTATGGCTAGCTATTATGCTTTTATATATCTCTAATCAGTATTGATTTAGATGATATGTGGCCTTGATGACTTCTATTCTGAATCAAATAGCTTATACGATTAAATTCCTTAATATTCCTTAATGACTTCTCATATTTGTCTAGACTTCCAATTTCTTTAATGTTCCATTATGGTCTTTATATCTATCACACTGTTTCTGTTTAGCGTATTCTGTTGTTCTGTATTTGTGGTTGCTGTTTGATGACTCTAACTAGAACATACATGAATGCTTATGGTTTAATCCTTTATCACTTAGTTGAAGTATGTGAAGTTTAAGTGTTCAAGGTGTTTTCTTTATTCATGTAAGTGTTTGTTGACCCTAAAGCATCCTTTGAGTCATTACTATGAAAGTCTTATATATGTGTTTAACTGCTAATCACATCTATAAGTCTCGTTATATGGAACAATCATATTAAGGTAACTAAGTCAACTCTTATGAGCATCAGAAATTATCCCTGCATATATTATGTTATGATCAAGTCATCTCTCATGAATTAGGCTATAGTCATATTTGTTGTAGCTGAGTGTTAACTATTACATACGTTGGATAGAACTCCGTCATATTTAGATGATCACCTTTAATTTGTACAGCTGAATTAAGCCTGCTTAGTATAAGATCTCCCATGTCTTTAACCTCTTTAATGATATTATTGACTTCACTTTATAATGATTGAAACTCAGCTTGTTTGAAAAATCATAACCTTGGATGAAACATCTATGTGTGTATTTGAATAAAAGTTCTGCATGCATCTCTGTTTGTCCTTCATGATTTCATGCTTCTGTGCACTGTCTTGAAACTGCATCCAGTTCTCTATTTCCCTTTAATATGAATTGAACCTTGTCTGTGAACCCTAAAGGAAATTTCTTGTTGTTACTGCTCGGATACAATAACTTGCTTACTCTTAAATGAGATTAGTGTAAGGTTAACATTCTTAGAGAGAAGTGATTGTGTCAATAATTTCAAAGATAAGAAAGAAAAGTGGCATGAGGTTCTGCTGTGAAACCTTAGGAGTTCCATTCAGAGTTATAAACACGTAGTCTTGTTGAGACTTTGAGTGTGTTCTGGTATCTCCAACAGTATCTGTGGAAGTTCTGATTATGACTATTTGTTTGAAACCTTGACTAACACTTTCAAAGCTTCCAGTAATCTCATTGACTTGTATATGATAAGACCAAACTTGAGTTTACATAATTCCTGATTTTTGGTCTAATTAAGAGGTTGTAAAGGCAAATGTATTGGCATTCATTAACTGTTGAATGATTGAATTGTATGCTCTACTACCTTCAAGATACCTGATTTCAGGTGCTTGGTTCTTTGATAGTAACATGACAAAGTTCATGCTTGTATGTGTATCTGAAACTCATCCTTTAACCTATTAATGTGTTAGTCATCTTCTTGGTTTGGAAACATAATTATGATGGTGTAAACAAACTATTTTGTGTTCTCATGGTATTCTGTTTGGCTTTATTAAGGGCGGGGTATATATTTCTGTGGTATGGCATTGTTATGGTGATTGGTTTACATTGAAAGTGCCTCAATGACACTTAAACCTGTGGGGAAGAATGAATCATTAGTGGTTAAAAGTATTTGGGAGTAGGGTTTAAGTCTTGGTTGGGCTACACTCCGTGGCACAAGCATTACCCTAGGCCTTGAGACCATTGGGAACTTTGAAGTATCGGGGAATTCAATGGGAGCTTTGACCTTGAGTGGAACTCTACCCTTAGCCCTTAATTCATTGATATTCATTTCTCTCTTTGGGTTTAGTGTTTGATGACAACGAAAGGTTTTCAATATAAATCATTTTCTATGCATAATCACCCTATTAGTATGACCCTTCATAATATTTTGGTATTGTTAGTTGTTATATTTTATTTAAGTCATTTGCTCGCATATTTCATGTATATAGAGCATTTTTTTCTAACGACTTTCTCGCTTTCTTTTGAACATGTACAACTGTTGAGCCTGCTGAGTGCTCCAAGAACTCATGATCAAGCCCTGCATCATTGCATTTGAAGTATGGAGCATGTTGTTGTCCTTTCCCGCTGATTATTGGGCCTATATCTTTCCGGCTCAAACCAGAGTCATTCTTCATTCTTTACTGCTTTACTAATATTTCGTTATCTATATTCTTTACATGTATATAACATTGCTCTCACATATTCGATCAGTGTTTTGCTTCACCTTTTGAATTACATAAATAACATAGGCAAGCCTTAAAGAACATAGGATTAAAAGAAATAATAGTTAGTAGCTAATCCTCCATTCGCTAATCATAAGTTGTTCACATCATTAATCTGATGTATTTTGATAACCCTTTCTTGAAGATTTTTAAGCCTAAAAATACTTAGCAGAGGCGGTGGTTCCCTTTTCAAAACCAGAAATGAAACGCAAGGCTAGCTTTCAAAAAGGAATTGACTCTTTCAAAATTTAGGAGCCGTCGTCCAACGAGATTTTCAACATCCCTTTTAGTCTAAGATCTAGATAATTTCAGAAACTAAGATATATCTTGACATATTTCACCATAATATTTTACTTTACTAGAGTTACACAAATAGCCACAATTGTTTAAATACAAAATATTTACAACTTAACCTCATATCATACGTTTTATAAATGCGAGCATTACGTACAATATTCTAAACTCTTTCAATTATATGTATATATAACATTATCTTCAAAGCTTTCCTAAACCTATGTCCTTAAAAAACGCACACCCTATTGTTTAAGCATTAAGTCTTTAAAAATAGATACATAGCATGCCACCTCTCTAATATGTGTTAACCATAATACAAACAACTAACCCTTTAATCTAGTCTAAATCTTATGGAGCTACCTCACGTAGATTCTAAGGGGTGCCTAACACCTTCCCCTTAGAAGAACAAGAATCTTTACCCATAATCTCACCAGTTAGCAGACCAATAAAAAATATGACTTTAGTAATTAAACGGGTACCCTAGTATACCTTTAAATATTAGGTGGCAACTCTCTTTAATCAACAACAAAGAAACCACAAGTTGAATCTTGTTTTGACTAGTGCAAAATAGGGTGCAACAGGCCCTTAAATCATTAATCTCACTCTCCAAATAATAGTCCAAAATCCCCCCAAATACCATGTCACGACCCAAAATCTCATCTGTCGTGATGACGCATATCTCAATACTAGGCAAGCCGACAATCTCAATAAACTACCATATCTTTGAAGTTTGAAAATATAATATTTAAATACAACAAAAAATCACTCACAAATACAGATATAAATACTCCAAAAACTCGGTGTCACTGAGTACATGAGCATCTAAATGAATACAAAGTCTGATTGATAAAATCATTGTTTGAAAATATAGAACAATACAATAACTAAAAATGAAGGGAGTCAAAGTCTGCGGACACCAAGCTGCTACCTTGATAGTCTCCAACAAAATAAACTCCGAAATTTAGCAGTCGCCGCATCCAGGAGCACCTGGATCTGCACACGAGATGCAGAGTGTAGTATGAGTACAACCAACTCAATAAGTAACAAGACTAACTTCTGGGATGAAAGTACTGACGAGCTTCGCAGGTACAGTCCAGTATAAATAATAGTATAGAAATGTAGGCATGCTTTCAAGTTCAACAGTTAAACTCAGTATAAGTAAAATAGATCAATACTGCATGATATGAGGAATATGACATCTTAGTGGAAAGACCTCATGTATTACTGGTCACTAATCATTCGGTCACTCGGTATTAGTTTTGGCCAATCCAACCCAGGGATATTCCATCCCGTATATATATACACATCAACTGACAATCAGTCACTCAGTACCGTATAAGGCCAATCCATCCCTGCGGTGATTTATTCCCCAAATGTAAATAATATGGACAAGATCCATGTCCAAGAAATATTCATCACAGTATAAATAAGGCAAGTTCATGCCCTGGGAAGTCCATCCCGAATATATAATCATCTACGCTCACTAGGGGGTGTGTACAGATTCCGGAGGGGCTCATTCAGCCCAAGCATGATATAAAGCCGATATGGCCTACTGCAGGTGGGCAGTCCCGATCCGTATAATAATAAAACATATAAAGCCTGCTGTAGGTGGGTATCCCCGATCCCATATAGTAATAAAGCCAATAAGGCCTGCTACGACGTGCAACCTCGATCCAGAATAATAAAGCCTATAAGGCCTGCTACGGCGTGAAGCCCGATCCCATAATAATAATAATATATATAAAGCCAATATGGCCTGCTGCGACACGTAGCTCGATCCCATAATATCCTCTCAATGGACGAATATGGCTGAGTGTGAAAAGTATTTTTTTTAAATAATTAATTCAACAGCAACACGACCCTATGGGTCCCAAAATATAGGCACATAGCCTAAACGTGATCTTTAATAAGAGCCTCCGCTAAATTTCTCTAACACGTGGAACATGTTCAGATAATAACATGATTCTTTACTTTTTTAAAAAAATTTCACATAATTTATTCAAGGCACAATTTCAATGGTGCACGTCCATACGCTCGTCAACTATCGTGTGTGTCACCTCCAAATAATTTATATATTACCAATTCGGTAATTCAGACCCTCAGAACAAGTTTAGAAGTGTTACTTATCTCAAACCGTATAATATTTTACTCCGCTATGCCATTGCCTCGTGAATTGGTCTCCAAACGTCCCGAATCTAGCCACAAGCAGTACAGTACAATCAATATAGGCTAAAAGAATCAATTCCACAAGAAAATACGAAATAATAGCCAAAGATCCGAAATCGGCTCAAACTCGCCCCCCGGACCCATGTCTCGAAATCCAACAAAAGTCACAAAACCCGAAAGCCCATTCACTCACAAGTCTAACCATATCAATTTTACTTCAATCCGATAACAAAATCCTATTCAAAACTTCAATATTTTAGTCCAAGAACTCTTCCTCATTTTCCCCAAATTTCCATCTCAAAACAGTAATTAAATGATGAAAACAATGATATATTTGTGTATATTGACCAAGTCCAAGTTAGAATCACTTACCCCGATGTTTTTCCTTAAAAATCTCTCAAAAATAGTAAAATGGGACGAAGCACCCGTTTTATAACTTAAATTTTCTGTCCAGGCGCTGCCCTCGATTTCCTGACCTCGATTTTCAACCTTCGATTTTCAGGCTCGATTTCCAGGCTCGAATTTTCCAGCCTCGATTATTTTCAAGCCTCGATTTCCAGCAGTTGTTTAAGTCCAAATTTTGATCTGTTAAGCATATGAAACTCACCCGAGGCCCTCAGGACCTCAACCAAATACACCAACAAGTCCTAAAACATCCTACGAACTTAGTTGAAACCTCAAATCACATATAACAACGCTAAAACCACGAATCATTCCCCAATTCAAGCTTAAGGAACTTAAGAATTTCCAACTTCTACATTCGATGTCAAAACCTACAAATCAATTCCGATTGACCTCAAATTTTGCACACAAGTCATAAATGATATAACGGATCTATGAAAATTATCAGAACTGGATTCCGACCTTGATATCAAAAAGTCAACTCTGTCAAACTTTCCGAAAATTCAACTTTCGTCATTTCAAACCAAATTGCACTACAGACTTCCAAATAATTTTTCGGACACGCTCCTAAGTCCAAAATCATTATACAGAGCTATTGGGATCATCAAAACTCCATTTTGGGGTCATTTACACATAAGTCGATATCCTGTCACTATTTTAACTTAAGCTTTAAACCTTGGAACTAAGTGTTCCAATTCATTCCAAAACCTCACCAGACCTGAACCAATTACCCCGGCAAGTCATATAATAATTGTAAAGCACAAATTGAGCAGTAAATGGGGGAAACGGGGTGGTAATATTCAAAACGACCGGTCGGGTCATTACATTCTCCCCCACTTAAATATACGTTCGTCCTCGAACGTGCCAAGAGTTGTTTCCAAGCCATCACATCACTATTCCATCTTACCATGCACATACCCAGGGGTGCTCCCACGCCATCCTATTCTATATACGCCTGACAATACCACGTAATTGAATATCATTACTTTAACCTTAGCGCATAAACCTTGGAATTGAATTTCCAACATTCAAAATTTCTTTTCAAGACCATAATCTCACATCTATGCATCGTATAAGTATGAACAAACTGTATCAAGCCATAGCCAGATATAATCGCATAACCTACTACAAAACTCGCATAGTCGCAGCACCATTCTCGATCACAGTAACTACTCAAAACCAACCCGGTACTGGTATTAAAACCCATATCAAACAAAACCTCATTCTAAACCTTCGTACACTACTGATAATGAAATAAACACGTGAAATCTCATAACCCCTTATCAGATCAATAAGTCATGGAGCTTTCTTGCCCCAATTAGAATCATAATCATCTTCTAAGACGACTTATAATATTCTCCTCCCAATATACCGTAATAAAATCTGATAGCACCCATTGTAGGTCCAATGACCATATATTATTAAACACAACTATCCCACTGACATGCCACACCAATACAACTCAAGCCACAACTGCGTAACCTTGTACCCAAAGTGAAAGATGTCTCAAAGTAGAGAACTGTATTGCAAGTTCAACAAGCACCACCACAAATGCAGTGTTATAAGCTCATTATATATAGTAGAACCAAGACACACGAATTTAATAAGAGTAACCAGCTCTTTTAGAGCTCACATTATCATCACTCGCACGGACAACTCACGCGCTATAGTTTCAATATCTGGACCCGCACGGACAACTCACGTGCCAATAATATTAGTATATGGATCCGCACGGACAATTCACGTGCCAATAATATCAGTATATGGATCTTCACGGACAACTCACATGCCAATAATATTAGTATATGGATCCACACGGATAACTCACGTGTCAATAATATAATTCGCCTTGCATGGTCACAGGCCTTCAGTCCAAGCATGTCATACAAGAGCAATCAAATAAGTACACATGCATATGATAAATGTATTATGATTATCATGCTCCTGGACTGGTACAAATAACACGCCATAGAGTAGGCAGGTGCAAAGTGTGCTATCACTACTCAAATCGGCAAGTTAACGCAGAAATAGTAACTACCCAATTTATTCAAGGAATTAGCCTCTTTGTAACCTCAAGTGTAGTCCAGATAGTTCTCGACAAAGGTACGAATATGAGAAACGTTATAACTTTACTCTTAACAATCAACTCTAGGCATATCTTTGCCTAAGAATTCTTCTGAGTATGAGTACTTGCCTCGATGCCCGCACATGGCTCAAGCCTCCCATGTACGCACTCATGGCGCTAGCACAAATAATTAACGCAATTAGTGCCTCCATTGAGTTTAAATAAAATACTCACCTCAACCAGGCCGCAACCTTGAATTAATTTGCTTCTAAGAACTCCCAGTCCCCCAAATTCATAGAAGACATGAACCACCATAACTGATCACAACTACAACACTCGAATAACTATCACGTCCTTCATGCACGATCATCCCACTAGGAATACTTTCAAAATTCTTCCGTGCTGTATAGCGATAGTTGGAATATCAGCAGTCTATCACCCAAGTAAGTACCGCAATACTGATGAACATCCGTAAGTCAAAACACAATGCGCCTTCTGAAATACGCACCCTTCTCAGGGATTACCGAGTCGTTATAACATAAATCTAAATATTTGAAACTGACCATTATGTCCAGAATTCGTGACCTTCCCTTCAAGAATAAATTGTCACCTTGTACATGTAAATCTTAATACCGCACAACACACCGCATCTATCATGCCATCATGTGACAACCACTAGAATTTCATTATCAACTCTAAGTCACCAGCAAATTACATACCCGGTCATTTAGAAACCTCTCTCTTGCTTTATTCCAGGAGGAAATCACAATACATAACACGTTCCCCACACCGGTAAAAAATATCCGGCTCAAACCATGGTAGAAACCATCAAGAATACTTTGAAACCCATTTGCACATAACCAAATTATTAGAACTGAATTCCTCTAAGTTGACCAAGCCACGTAGGTCACCAAACCCAAGAATATTGCCACCAAAACATCTGTAAAGTCTCACCA
This sequence comes from Nicotiana otophora, assembly GCA_000715115.1. NCBI lineage: Eukaryota > Viridiplantae > Streptophyta > Magnoliopsida > Solanales > Solanaceae > Nicotiana > Nicotiana otophora. The sequence goes on along the minus strand of AWOL01S0046362.1, from coordinate 83,870 downwards.
TATCATAATTACCCAAAAGAACCGAGCATACCATTACCATACTGGTCTAGCCTACTATCAGTTATCCTATTTACTTCGAGTTTCTTCTGAATTACCCTCAAGTTGACACTTCTCCTTGTCAGAACACTACGATTCTTACCCAAAGCTCACTACATGATATCCTAACATAAAACCATACCGCCCTAAGGCCCATAAGCCATTGTATTCTTCTTAAGCACCACAAAAGTACCACAACTCAGACCCCCACACTGAAAAGACCTTATGTGGACTTAAGATTATTCCTTTTTACCTTTCTTGTACTGAAATATAGAATCCATAGTTATACAGAATTACCGCAAGTCCCGGCACCATCCAATGTAAATAACCGATTCTGGCAATATACAAATTTCGAAAAATTTTCAATTGACACATATACATTTTTGAATCCATTAGAACCCTTTCGAAAGTCACTCACTATGCTCAAATCTAAATTGCACCGTCCAAACGGGCCGAATAGACACAAGCCCCATTAACACAACAGCCCCATAGAAGTAACCCTGCCTTAACACCACCAATCAAATTCATACTTCGTGCGCACTACATTCTTCAAAAAAACATTTAGTCATTTCATGATTTTTAATATTTTCATAAAATGCAATATAACCCGCATTCAAGAAATTTTCTTACTCGAGTCATCCCCGATCTCAACCTCTACAAGTCATAACTAATCAACAAGTATGCCTCGGATCAAAACCAATATCGTACATAATTGTGCAATCAAATCATAGATAGCAGATTTCCCTACTTGGCTCAAAGCCATATAACAAAGCATCTGATAACTCACCATGCCCATACTCTACTATTTTCATAATCCCGCAGTCAATTCCACGAAAATTCTTCACAAGCTCAGGTAACAAAAACCATAAAATACCTCAAATCATCTACGAAGCTCGCCTTCATCCCCGAGACGGTCAAGTCAACTTTCCCAACTAATCCCAACTCAAATCTCAATACATATACCCCACTGGGAGAAAATAAACCCTCCACTCAACATTATAAGGAACACACATACGTAGATTACTCCGTAGGAGATAACCCACCTATTTAGCCTCAAATTGACATCTTGCTATACCCTTTTGCAACCACAATTACTACGGAATCACTTAATATTTCTGAGTTTGAACTCATCAACACGACATGAAAATCTACTTCGCTCTGCAATTAAACAACACACTAGATCCCTCAACTCACTCACAACTCAAGACCATACGTCACATCAAAACAGGAATCAAGTACTCAATAGCAAACTCTTGAGTCACAAGTAAACTTTATTTGTCTCATTCAACCAATCTGAACATATCCCGCATTCACATCATGCTTATTATCTAGTCATTCAACCGATCATCGAGCCATAAATTCCACTCATAGGAATACTACCGAACGCATAAGTCCAATCAAACGAGTTCTCATAACCAAAACTACCGAGCTTAAGCTACGGTCTAACTCCGACCTCAAGTCCTCCAGACTGGCCCATCAACAAAACACAGAATACTCATCTCGAATCTCGTTCATGGAATCACAAGCCGGTGATGCACAAACGATACCAAGCGCTCACATGCGCACACGAATGCACGGAAGGGATTCAAAGAGTTATATTTCAAGCTGAATCAATGTCACACGATGGAATACAAGAAAGTGAAATTTCCTAAAGGTTCGGCAGCCTCTCGAAGATAAGTACAGACATCTCCGTACCAATCCGCAAGACTCTACTACACATGCTCATGACTCATGAGACCTATGTAACCCAGGCTTTGATACCAACTTGTCACGACCCAAAATCTCACCTGTCGTGATGGCGCCTATCTCAATACTAGGCAAGCCGACAATCTCAATAAACCACCATATTTTTGAAGTTTTAAAACATAATATTTAAATTCAGCAAAAAATCACTCACAAATACAGATATAAACACTCCCAAAACCCGGTGTCACTGAGTATATGAGCATCTAAATGAATACAAAGTCTGATTGATAAAATCATTATCTGAAAATATAGAACAGTATAATAACTAAAAAGGAAGGGAGTCAAAGTCTGCGTACTTCAAGCAGCTACCTTGATAGTCTCCAACAAAATAAACTCCGAAATCTAGCAGCCGTTGTATCCGGGAGCACCTGGATATGCATACTAGGTGTAAAGTGTAGTATGAGTACAATCAACTCAATAAGTAACAAGACTAACCTTTGGGCTGAAAGTAGTGACGAGCTCCGCAAGTACAACCACTTTAAATAATGGTACAAAAATGTAGGCATGCTTTCAAGTTCAACAGTTAAACTCAGTACAAGTGAAATAGATCAATACTGCCTGATATGAGGAATATGACATCTCAGTGGAAAGACCTCATGTAATACTGGTCACTAATCATTCGGTCACTCGGTATTAGTTTTGGCCAATCCAGCCCAGGGATATTCTATCCCATATATATACACACATCGACTGACAATCAGTCACTCAGTAACGTATAAGGCCAATCCAGCCCTGGGGTGATTTATTCCCCAAATGTAAATAATATGGACAAGATCCATGTCTAGGAAAAATTCATCATAATATAAATAAGGCAAGTCCATGCCCTGGAAAGTCCATACCGAATATATAATCATCTACGCTCACTGGGGGTATGTACAGACTCCGAAGGGGCTCATTCAGCCCGAGCGTGATATAAAGATGATATGACCTACTGCAGGCGGGCAGTCCCGATCCGTATAATAATAAAGCCTATAAGGCCTGCTGCAGGTGGGCAGCTCCGATCCCATATAGTAATAAAGCCAATAAGGCCTGTTGTGGCGTGCAACCCTCATCCAGAACAATAAAGCCTATAAGGCCTGCTGCGGCGTGCAACCCGGTCCCATAATAATAATAATAATAATAATAATAATAATAATAATAATAATAATAATAATAATAATATATAAAGCCAATATGACCTGCTGCGGCGTGTAGCTCGATCCCACAATATCCTCTCAATGGACGAATATGACTGAGTGTGAAGTGTATTTTTTTTAAAACAATTAATTCAACAGCAACACGACCCCATGGGTACCAAAATATTGGCACGTAGCCTAAACATGATCTTTAATAAGAGCCCCAACTCAATTTCTCTAATGCGTGAAATATGTTAAGATAATAACATGATTCTTTAAATTTTTTTTTTTTTACAACTTCACAGAATTTATTCAAGGCACAATTTCAGTGGTGCACGTCCACACGTTGGTCAACTATCGTGTGCGTCACCTCCAAACAATTTATATAACACCAATTCGGGGATTCATACCCTCAGAACTAAGTTTAGAAGTGTTACTTACCTTAAACCGTATAATTTCTTACTCTGTTATGCCCTTGCCTCGTAAATTGGTCTCCAAAAGGTATCGAATCTAGCCACAAGCAGTACAGTACAATCAATATAGGCTAAAGGAATCAATTCCACAAGAAAATACGAAATTATAGCCAAAAATCCAAAATCGGCTCAAACCCGGGCCCCGGGCCCACGTCTCGGAATCCGACAAAAGTCATTAAACCCGAAAGCCCATTCACTCACGAGTTTAACCATAATAATTTTACTCTAATCCGATAACAACATCCCATTCAAACCTCAAAATTCTACTCCAAGAACCCTTCCTCATTTTCCCTAAATTTCCATTTCAAAACAATAATTAAATGATGAAAATAATGATATATTTGTGTATATTAACTAAATCCGAGTTAGAATCATTTATCCCGATATTTTTTCTTGAAACTCTCTCAAAAATTGCCTCTCCCCAAGCTCCAATTTATCAAAAAATGGAAAAATGGGACGAAGCCCCTGTTTTATAACTTAAAGTTTCTGTCCAAGTGCTGCCCTCGATTTCCTGCTCTCGATTTCCTGACCTTGATTTTCTAACCCCAATTTCCTAACCTCGATTTCCAGCCTTCGATTTCCAGCCTCGATTTCCAGCTTTGATTTTTCCAGCCTCGATTTTTCCAGCCTCAAATCTTTTTCAGCCTCGATTTTCCAGCCTTGATTTCCAGTAGATATTTCCAGCAGAAAAATTTCAGCAGCTGTTTAAGTCCAAATTTTGATCCGTTAACCATCCAAAACTCACCCGAAGCCCTCGGGACCTCAACCAAATACACCAATAAGTCCTACAATATCATATGAACTTAGTTGAAACCTTAAATCACATAAAACAACGCTAAAACCATGAATCATACCCCAATTCAAGCTTAAGGAACTTAAGAATTTCCAACCTCTACATTCGATGCCGAAACCTATCAAATCAATTCCGATTGACCTCAAGTTTTGCACACAAGTCATAAATGACATAATGGATCTATAAAAAATTTTAGAACTGAATTCCGACCCCAATATCAAAAAGTCAACTCCCCGGTCAAACTTCCCAAAAATTTAACTTTCGCCATTTCAAGCCAAATTTCACTACGGACTTCCAAATAATTTTTCGGACACGCTCCTAAGTCCAAAATCACCATATGAGCTATTGGAATCATCAAAACTCCATTCCGAGGCCGTTTACATATAAATCGACATCCGGTCACTATTTTAACTTAAGCTTTAAACCTTGGAAGTAAGTGTTCCAATTCATTCCAAAACCTCACCAGACCCAAATCAATTACCCCGGCAAGTCCTATAACAACTGTAAAGAATAAATTGAGCAGTAAATGGGGTGGTAATACTCAAAATGACCGGTCATGTCGTTACATGCCATCTTAAATTCATATAAATTAGGTGTAATAATCTATGGATAAACAATATCTAACACCAAAATCAAGTACGGGTCACTTACCCCGTCTATTGTGATAAAAAGAACTCCAAAAATCGCCCCTAACCGAGCTCTATAACTCCAAAAATAAGAAAAACAACCAAACCCTTTGAATTTAAAATCAACCCAACTAAACCGCATCTGTGGTCACTTGAATGCTTCTTCGGTGCCGCTTCTGTGGTAAATGGACCGCATCTGCGATCCTCACTAAGTCCCCGACCTTCTGCTCATGCAGCTCACAAAGCGCACTTACGCTTCCGCTTCTGTGGACTCCTAGCCGCACCTGCGGCTTTACTTCTGCGTCCCAGCTGCCACACATGTGGTCCCTGCACCTCCAGCCAAAATCTCAAAGCTGCGCGTCAATGGCCGCATCTGCGGCCAAATCCCTCGCAGATGCGAAAACACCAAAAGTCAAAAATCTTCAGCAATGCAACATAGTCCAAAAATGATGCGAAATCAATCTGAAACACATCTGAGGCCTTCGGAACCCGGTCCAATCACACCTACCAAACCCAAAATACTACATGGACTTACTCAAGGACTCAAATCACACCAAACAATATTAAAACAATGGATCGCATCTCAATTCAAACATAAGGAAACTAATGAACTTTTAACTTCAAATTCTCGTGCAGAACCATATCAAACAAGATCGGAATTACGTCAAATTTTGTATGCAAGTCCCAAATGAAACAACAGACCTATTCTCACTCCCGAAAACAAAATCCAAATCCGATATCATCAACGTCAACTCTCGGTCAAACCTATCAATCTTTCAAATCTTCAACTTTCGTTAAATAGAACCAAATCAACCTAGGGACCTCCAAATCCAAATCCAGATATACGCCTAAGTCCAAAATCACCATACGAACCTATTATAATCATAAAAACTGTATTACGAAGTCATCTATACAAAAGTCAAACTCCAGTCAACTCTTAAAACTTAGGCAATCAGCCTTGGGACTAAGTGTCCCAATTCAATCTAGAATTTTCCCGAAACCAAACCAACCACCCTAACCAACCACCCTGACAAATCACGTAATCATAATAACACATATGTAAAACATCAAATAGGAGAAACATGGCTAAAATGCTTAAAATAACCGGCCTAGTTGTTACATTACCTCAAATTAATCCAACAATGATGTTACTAATTTGCAACTTTGAATATTTGTTTCACTTAACATTTTCAACTTGTTCCAAACTATTTTTTCTCACTTCTAAACATCCTTAATATGTTTCAAGACATGTTCCATATGTATTTTCATGTTGAAATAATATTCTTAGATTTATTTTCATTAGCACGCAAATAACGCATTTAATACTTGATGATTATTTAATGGACCTTATACACTTCAAAATTTTCCGAAGCGCTACACTCATAGAAGTTGAATAAAGCAAGGATCTACTTGAAATTTTGTTGAGGGAATCTGAATTACAGAGGGATCACCTGAAAGTTATGTTGAGAGATGTCGAAATAGAGAGGGATCAACTAAAAGAAAGATTGATGGTAGTTGAAGAACAAAAGAATCAACTAAGGAGGCTATTGTTTGGTCTATCTTTTGCGTTTGTTATTTAAAAATGTGTTATAGGACTTTAGTAGTCAGTCAGGTCATTTGATTTGTGATAAGATACGTAGGATATCTATTTATTTTGTAGTAGCTGTAAAGAACTACTTTATGATATCTTTGTCATATTTGCTTGCTAAGGTTGTGCACAATCGATTAATAATCGATAATCTACCACCATCGTAGTAGCTAATATTGTTGAGTATTACCAATATACTAATATATCCTTCTCAATTATCAAATTACTATCACATTCACATTCATTAACCAATCACAGTAAAAGCACATTCACATTCACATTCACATTCACAGATTAAACCACAGTAAAACTACATTCATATTCATATAATCATGAGCATATTAATATGCTCTAAATTATTTATATCAACAAAAATAACAAACCTATATGTAGTTAAACCACCAAATTGTTAGCTCCACGTCTAAACTATTTGTATCCACATCTACCAACAAAAATAAAAATATATGTAAAACATGGAAATCAGTTATTTGTTACATACCTCAAGCACACAAATTACATTACTGTTCACCCACATTTCCCCCCAAAATTCATGTACGACCCAATTAATTATTTTGAGTTCTAGCATTCCGTTATATGATTTGAGAGTTTCCGTTGCTCCATTTGGTAATTTATAACTTGCAGGTATGGTTGGTTTAGATTCCGATAAGTTCGGGAATGATTTAGAGCACTTTGTTCATAATTTGAAGGATTAAGTTGAAAGAGTTAACCAAAATCAATATTTTGAGTAAACAAACTCGAAATCGGAATTTGAAGGTTCCAATAGATTTATATGATAATTTTGAACTTGTACGTATGTTTGGATCGGGTCTCGGATGGCCTGGGGTTGATTCAACACTATAAGCTGGAAGTAGGCAATTTGAATGAGGTATTTTCTTTTCTGGGTAGGGTTGCTTGATGCCTTTTCCTGTCTAGTATAAATAATCTTGTTATATAGTATTACATTAAGAGACAACAATTAGAGAATTAACTACAACAGGTCTACAATATATCTATTGAGTCGAGGCAACATGACAATTGCAACCACAACCTAAACTCAAAAATTGGTTCAAAGATTCGCATTGTGGAAGAGAAAACACCATCGTTGAAAGTTTCAAATAAACTAGAGAAAACATAAAATGATAATATTAACGTTCTACTATACAACAATACAACAAACATAATCAACCAAAGTCTTTTCAAATAACACAATTAGGGGACAAATAATAGCTTTATTATTACCCTAAAAAAAATGGCAAAAGTTGAAACTTTATCACATTAGGGTTCCTCAAGATTGGAACTTTAACCTCCAGGTTAGTGATTGAGTATCACGCAAGAGATGACCTTCAAAAGGCAATGCAATAATGGAGAACACAAATTTATGCTCAAATATCTTAAAAAACAACGAGGTTCGTAGGCTGAAATCCTTCGACGAATTGGAGAGAGTGGAGAGAGAGAGATGAGAGAGAGAGAAAGACGGAGTTTGACTAAAGCGAAAGAGTATTAAATGAGTCTTAAAACCCTTTTATTAAGATTTTGTTCTAGACCCTGAAGTTGTTAATATTCTGAAAAGGACCCTGACCCCACTTTAATTCCCCGAAACAAAGAAAAGGAGGGTCAAATCCTCAATTTTGAGTTTTTAGGAGGTTGGACTGCCAATTAATCTCAACTCAAACGGCCTAAATTCAATTCACCTATCTGCATACTCCCAAGTCGTGAAAGCACTGAATTGTTCCTCAGCGCTCTCGCTACTAAAAAGAGTTCCACAATTCCGATCGACCAAAGTCTTCAGACGATCTTATTGCTCGAAAATGGTATGGTTCATTTTTTTCAATTGCATTACAGCTTTCAGCGAATTTATGTTCTCGTGAATTTTGGTTTTTTCTTTTAAAGGCTCAATCAGCAAAACCGATCTCGAGCCCGGTTCCTGAGTCGTTGTACCCAACCCTATCGTTTTTCATGCTTGCAGTTGGTCTCGTCGTAATGGCATCGTTTTTCATGTGAGTGCTTGATCTGCCTTTTATTTCGAACTAATTATTGCCGGATTTACTTTTTCTAAATGCTGAATTTAGTCTTTAGTCTTTTTTATTTTTGTAATGGTACATGGTGCCTCTTATTATCCTTGAAAGGTGATGTTTGTTTGTTGTGATATTAGATTAATAGAGTAATTAAGTGTGCCGTCGCGGTTTGATTATAAACTTCACAGACGGGAAATGTTTCTTTATTGAGCTGAAGTTGATTTGCTTAGAAATGAAATACCACTTACGGAATAATTAATAATAGTTGAAATGAAATACAACATTGAGGAATTAGTTCCCTCCTAGTAAATAAGGAATAAAAAGTAAGAATGGTTAAGTCGGCTGCATATATTTACACTTGATGGGTCCTCAGGACTTTGGTTCCATGGCAAAGGTAATAGCGCGAGTCAGCGAGCCTGTCTGGAAGTTCGAAATTCTAGTTGACAACTGAGCCTGATATTTAAGTGGAGAAGGATAGAGGGATGAGTCTACTATCCAATGGAGTTTTGAAGCTGAAAATAGTAGATTTCTCAATATAAATCAAAATGGTATTTATCAGAGAGTGGTATTGTTGGGGTGATTTAGTGGGAGATGTCTTTTGTTTTAGATAATGAAAGCATTCCTATACTTCCAAAAGCAACACAACCTCTATGAGATACTATGATGGGAAGATATGCTGTTGGTCTGATTTGAAAGCCTTGGGCAATTTATTTTTATACTAGGTGTTTTGTCTTGCTGGTCTTTAGTCTTGTATTATTAGTAGCTGTGATTGGGGCTATAATGCTGACTATGCATAGAACTACTAATAATAGTTTTATCTCTGTGTGGTACTGATCTTTTGAAACCAGTGTAATTAGTTTTTCTACGACAACAACAACTTCTCAGTTCATGTTATTCATCTTAAACTCATCTCACACTCAATAGTTTTTCTCAAGCCAAATATTTTACGTTGAGTAGGAGAAAGCACACTTATTATTTTGAGTCATTTTCTACTGCAATTGTCTCTATTCTTCAATATCACTAGCTGCTACCCACATGTAAACATCACTTTTACTTTTTACTACCCAAGATATCACTAAGCACCAGTCCAAGTCTTTTGCATCCTCTACTACTATTACATTCTCCAACCTAGTAGAAAAGTGTGAAAATCTATTGGGACTTTAACGGCAAAGCGCAATTGAAGTGTGCGCTTAGGAAGGAAAGGTGCTAATGAAAGAAAATGTAAAAATATATCTAAGAAACTAGAAAAAGATTAACTATAAAGATAAATGATAATAATTTGCTTAAAAATTGGAAAACTATAACTGAGTGAAACATTTTGAGTTGTAAAATTTTTTTGAACTGAATTGAGTAAAATATATGATGTCCAAATTATGTCGAACAAATTCAAGAACTACTTTAAGTTTTTGATTTGGATGTAAAGATACATTTTTAACTTTTAGTAACTAGTTTTCTTTTATTAAGCTTTTAGCTTTTTTTTTTTTGATAACCATGGTGTGTGGGTCAGCTTGCGCGCACCTCGACTATTTCCACGCGATACTTGCTACCTCCTAGCAGTAACAAGTACCAGGTAAATCTATCCTCCAAGATTTGGACAGATGGGAAGAAATGACGTAGTGTTTTTGCCTCCGCTAGGATTTGAACCTAAAATCTTATTCTTAATCACTGAAAAGTTCATTCATATCTTACTAAGAAGTAATAATTAATATTCTTTTAAAGACAGCCCATTCATTGAGGCGCATGTCTTAGTGCTTTGGTATTTGCAGTAAAACGCCATCTAAATGAAGCGAAGTACCCAACTTATGCTCCACCTAGTTTTTAAGCCATCTCAGGCACATCAATGTCGACAATTATATTCAATCAACCACCGAAAATAGTTTCGGTATCCTTGGTTAAACATTTTCTGCCTTTCTCTATGGTATGACTTGTCAAAGGTAGCTTGCATTGGCTCTCTTATCCTCCTCCTTTGACATCGTTGTTGTAGGGAAGAATTTTGGGTATTTCAGACAGCTGATATTTTTTCCTTCTTTATGTTTAAGTGAGATCCTTATAGTTATATTCATGGGAAATGCATTTTATGCATGCAGCATGTTAACACTTCTGTGCACAAATAGATTATTGTTCACTTATTCAATATGATTGATTATGACCCTTTATATCTATGCGGACTGAAGTTACACATGTTTGTGTTTGGGTTATCGGATTCACAAATTTGTTGGGACATGGAGTTTAGATGTTGTGAAAATTACAATTCACATATCACCCCGTGAAGTTGATTTCTGGAGTGAAGTATTGAGAAAATGAAAAAGGATCAAAACTGCCCTTGTACTATACGAAATTGGACGACTTTACCCTTTGTTAAAAGTTGGTCTCAGATTTTCCATACCATGACCAAAATGGCTCAAATTTGCCCTTTTTAACTAATATACCTAACTTATTTTTTCATTTTTTTTATTTTTAACTAACATATTTTTGCCCTAATAATATGCCACGTATCCTCACCAAATCAAAGTGGACCAGATTTACCCTTACGCTATTTGTATGCTTCAATTTTGCCCTTATACTATGTGTATGGTTCAATTTTCCCTCCTCCTCTGTCACCACTAACACTTCTCCATGGGTTTGCCACCATGTGTTTCCTAATTTACACTCCTCTTCCTCCATCATTCACACAACTAGAAAATTGAAAATAAAAGACTAGTGAGGTGTACTTTTAACAAAGAGTTTAAAATGACCTGTCATGAAGCATACATTGCAATGCAAGGTGAAAATTTTTATTAACATGATCTGCATAGATGATGTTGCTTGTTTCATATATTTAATTTTTGTGGTTATACTTGCACACTAAATAAAGTTACATATATTGTAATCAAGATAAGCAAAATAAAGATCCTATAAAGCTAAGAATATATTAAACCAAGTATCAAATATAATATTCGTTTGGAACAAACTGGTCATTTTGGGAAGATAAATTATAAGAAGCAAGGAACATATCTAAAAACTATTGCAATCAGGAGATCATTTTGTAATACTCAAAACAATTTATAAGAAAATACTTGACATATTTTACCTCAACTAGTAGATTGTAGAACGGCAAAGGGCCAAATATACCCCTCTACTTTCGAAAATGGTCTAAGAATACCCCTCGTTATACTATTGAGTTATCTATACCCCTGCAGTCATACTTTGGGTTCAAATATACCCCTCATTTAAACGGAGGGACACGTGTCATCGTCCTGTTGGTCAATTCTAAATATCTCCTAATTAATTAAAAATACCTATTACCCATACTCGAAAAATATATTTTTTTTTGTAAAAACTGGAAAAAACTAAAAAATATTTTTTACTAAAAACTGAAAAAAACGAAAATAATATTTTTTCCATTTTTACAAAAACAGTGCTTTAAAAAACTGAAAAATGTTTTTTAAAACAATATTTTTGTAAAAACTGAAAAGCAATTTTCTAAAGCAATTAAAAACTGAAAAAAACTGAAATATTTTTAACTAAAAACTAAAAAAAAGAAAATATTTGTTTTTTCAGTTTTTACAAAAACATTGCTTTAGAAACTTTTTAGTTTTTGTTTTTCAGCTTTTACAAAAATAATGTTTTAGAAAATATTTTTCAGCCTTTTTTAAAGCAGTTTTTCTGTAAAAACTGGAAAAAAAAATATTTTCGTTTTTTTTCAGTTTTTAGTAAAACTAAATCAGTTTTTTCCAGTTTTTACAAAAAACATTGCTTTAGAAAATTGATTTTCAGCTCTTTTGTTTCCAGTTTTTACAAAAACATTATTTTAGAAAATATTTTTTAGTTTTTTCTAAAGCAGTTTTTTTGTAAAACTGAAAAAAAAATATTTTCGTTTTTTTCAGTTTTAGTAAAAATAATTTAAGTTTTTTCCAGTTTTTACAAAAATAATATTGCTTTAAAAAATGTTTTTCGGGTATGGGTAATGAGACTTTTTAATTAATTATGAGATATTTAGAATTGACCAACAAGACGATGACACGTGTCCCTCCGTTTAAATAAGGGGTATATTTGAACCCAAAGTATGACTGCAGGGGGTATAGATAACCCAATAGTATAACGAGGGGTATTCTTAGACCATTTTCGAAAGTAGAGGGGTATATTTGACCCTTTGCCGATTGTAGAAACTAGTACTACATACATAGTGTCAAAAAATAATTAACATGACAGATGCATAACCCCGAGCTAGTGATTTATTCAAGATATGTGTTGAAGGAGGGCAAAATTGGAACATACACATAGTACAACAACATACCCAGTATTATCCCATATCGTGGGGTCTGGGGAAGGTAGTGTGTACGCAGACCTTACCCCTAGAGGATAGGGAGGATGTTTCCAATAGGCCCTCGGCTCAGGAAAGCATAAGCACCACAATAATGAAAATTTAGACAAGAATGGACAGTACCAAAAAGCCATATAAAAGCAGAATGAAAACAACAAGACAGTAAAGTGATCAACAATGAAAGAAAATAACTGTTAGTCATAAATGCGTCATGCTACTGTTATGACCACTCTAGACTACCTACTCAGAGTGGACAGTACCAAAAAGCCATATAAAAGCAGAATAAAAATAACAAGACAGTAAGGTGATCAACAATGAAAGAAAATAACGGTTAGTCATAAATGCGTCAATGCTACTGTTATGACCACTCTAGACTACCTACTCAGAGTGGACAGTACCAAAAAGCCATATAAAAGCAGAATAAAAATAACAAGACAGTAAGGTGATCAACAATGAAAGAAAATAACGGTTAGTCATAAATGCGTCAATGCTACTGTTATGACCACTCTAGACTACCTACTCTAGTACCCTAATCTTCGACCTCCATACCTTCCTATCAAGGGTCATGTCCTCGGTCAACTAAAGTTACGCCATGTCTTGCCTAATCACCTCTCCCCACCACTTCTTAGGCCTACCTCTACCTCTTCGTAGGCCCTCCAATGTCAATCTCTCACACCTCCTCACCGGGGTGTCTGTGCTCCTCCTCACATGACTAAACCAGCTAAGCCGCGCTTCCCGCATCTTGTCCTCAATAGGGGCCACACCCACCTTGTCGCGAATAACCTCATTTCTAATTCTATCTAACCTGGTGTGCCCGCACATCCATCTCAACATCCTCGTCTCTGCTACCTTCTTCTTCTGGACATGAGCGATCTTGACTGGCCAACACTCAGCCCCATACAATATCGTTGGTCTGACCACCACTCTGTAGAACTTACCTTAAATTTCGGTGGCACCTTCTTGTATAAGTGCAAAATTGAACCATACGAATAGTATAAGGATAAATCTGGTCCACTTTTATTTGGTTAGGACACGTGGCATATTATTTGGGTAAAAAAATATTTATAAAAAAAACATTAGGCCTATTAGTCAGAAAGGGAAAATTTGAGCCATTTTGGTCGCTGTAGGGGCAAATCTGGGACCAACTTTTAACGGTGGACAAAGTTATCCAATTTCATATAGTACAAGAGCAGTTTTGACCTTTAAGAAATTATATTGTGAAAGAAGTATACCTTCTTCTAGTCCTCCATTTTTCTTTCTAGAATCTTTTTGCTTGTTGGAAGTTTGAACTTAAGAGTTTGGAGCATTGATACTTGGCCAGTTATATTTTGCTCACAAATATCACTTGTAATTGTCAAATGACCTCTTTTGCTTTCCCTTGAGTTGGGGGGGGGGGGGAGCATTTGCAGATTCATTTGTCTTCTTCCATTTGGAACTTATTGCCCTTTCTGATTTCTTTTAGATAGGGATGGCAATGGGGTGGGGCACGGTTAGATACATGCGGGTGCGGTGCGGTTAGGATTTAAATTTTATTCAAAAATTAAAACTTTTAAGCTATTGCTAATTTTCTTTGGCTCACTCTTCGTCTCTTAGCTCTTTATCGCTGTAATTTTTCTGAAAGGTTGCAATAAGCTTTTATTAAACAACTTCTAGCCTAAAATTTCTATTTGTTCTCTTAATGATCTAGAAAAATTAGCCTTTTTGATTGCCTGTACTGTTTCTCGTCTCCTTTGCATAGAAATACATACTTTATTGTGATCAATTTCAACCTCAACTAATTAATAGAAAATTTCTCAAAGCAGTTGTATAGCCCTTTGTTTGTTTGCTGATTGTATTTGCCTATAAAAGCAAGTTCATGTCTCTTGTCACAGTCTAGTAAACTAAGATCATGGTCTCTTCATTTAATTAGTTGTTTATCCTAATCATGGCTTCACTCACAAATACCATAATTCATCAATAAAATATACTGACAGGGTGTTTGGCTAAGCTTATAAGCTGGCCAAACTGGTCTATAAGCACCTTTTGGCTTATCTACGCGTTTGGTAAACACTCAAAGTGCTTATAAGCCAAATGCTTATAAGCTAAAATCAGCCACAAGTCATAAGTTGGTCACCCTCAACTTATGGCTTTTCAGCTTATAAGCACTTTTAGTTTGACCAAAGCTTTTACTAGTTTATCCCTTAATAATATTTTTAAATTCACAAAATATTTTTTCCCAAATAAATTTTCTAACTTTCTCTTCATTCCATATTCGATTTTCATCATTTTCTGTACAAAGAAAATTTTTAATTTATAATCTTTTGTAGAGTTTTGAGGGTATTTTAGTCATTTTAACAAAAGAATAGTTTATCAACACTTTTTCTATCAAACACATCAACTGCTTATTATCAGTTTCAGCACGTCTATCCAAACACGTAAATTCTTATTTAAAAAATCAATTTCAGCACTTAAAAATATTTTTCAGCACTTCAAGCTTATCAGCTATTTACAATCAGTTAATCAGCCCAAACTTTATCATTATCAAGTGAAAACTAGATCTTTACTACTAAGAGAATATGAACTTTCCGCAAACTTTTTTTTGTTTTTTGATTGCTTTAGGACTTGTAGTTTATTGTGCTTTATAAGTCACTACAATTTGATGTTGCATTGTCGCACCTCGTCAGAATTTAGACAGGGTATGGAAAACATGGGTAAGAACATCTTTATTCTTGAATTACTTTTGAGCAAATAGCAGATGATAAGTAGTTGTTCCTTTTGATTGTAAGTTGAGTGTGGCCTCATTTAACAAAATTCTGTTTACCTCAGAAGTTTTGTTTTCCCTCAAACCATAGAAAGTCAGATCTCTTTTTTGCCTAAGCATCTGTCCTTGTACTGGTATATGGTACTTTTCATCCATGTTTCCAAATCCTTGTGCAACATAGCAAGTTGAGTATTTCTAGAAAAGCTTCCATGCGTAGTATTTGTTGATCAACATTCAACACTCTGATGAATGGATGAAGCACTTAAATGGTATCAGGAAATCAAATAAATTGGCCTCTGTGATTATGTTGAATATTCTCATCGTCTTTTGGATGCATGAAAACCAAAATTACTGGGTTACGAAATTCTCGTAATTTGCTGATCGAGCGAATATTAGGAGATTAAAAGAATTTTTAGACTGAATCTCTCCGTCCTAAAAGCTGTCTTATGTCTTTTTCATGTAACTAGCTGTTAAATATTTGACAGCTATGAGGCTACTTCTTCAAGAAAGAATCACAGTCTTGCAAAGGAGCTTACATCTGGTGCTGTAGCGTCCGTTTTCTTGGTTAGTCCACTAAAATGATTTGATCTTTCCTTTTCAATGGTTGCTCATACTGACTGCCCCCCTCTCCCAAAACCCAACCTGGTGCAGGGTTTCGGATCTTTGTTCCTGCTACTTGCTTCGGGCGTATATGTTTGATATCTGTTCGTGGATAGATGAGATTTTGTACTACAGGTTTTACATGAATGGTGTTTTTAATATTGAATTAGAACTCACATCAGTTATAGCTGAAGAAAGCACCTATAGAGTGGTGGCCTAATAACTGTAGTTTTGATCTGAGTAATATGGATATCTCTTTTGAGCATTAAAGAATTTGTTGAAGAACTGGGAAGCTAAGAGGATTTATTTCGTTCTCTTTCTGCACATTTTGAACTCTCCCAATGTTGAGTTCTATGCCCATAGAATGAGCATTGGAGAATTTGTTAAAAAACAATCGATGTCTTTCATGGATTGACAAGTGGATTTCCATTTAAATTCTCTTTCTTTGGGTAAATAAAAGCATCTGTGTAGCCTACTTGCCGATATAACCGGAATGAGGGCTAAGAAAAATTAGAAATGATGATTCAAATCTCAGCATAGACAAATAAAATTGGGTGACTTTTTTCGGAGCTCCTCGTTGTCTTTATTTTTTCAAGTTCTTACTTGGACGGATGACATTTGTCACCTTTTAAATGTCACTTATTTATCTTTGATTAACTAAAGTTGGATTTTAACCATGGTTAGAATGTATACGTTTATGACCAGCGGGGACCAGATGTTAAGCGATCATTTAATTAGTTACTTGGAAGTTGAGAAATTAAAAGTGAGTTGTTGTTACACTTTTGATTATGTGATAATGAGCAAGAGTCTCGTTTGAAGGTGGACATAACTATGAAGAACCGGGGCTTTCAATATGAACAGAGATTTGGATTCATTTTTTTTCGGCCAAAAATTGTAACAAGCTTGTTTTCTAATTTTTTTTTCTGGCGTAGCTACAACTCCAAATTTTAAACACGTGATTTTTACTTTGATTTAAGTAATTTTTTCTGTTTAACTCGCGCATTTCTTGAAATTCATTTTCTCATTTATAACAAGGGTCGCAACTCTGTTTCTTTTGTGTTAGATCCAACATTCTAAACAAAAAGAAGAATAAGTAATTGAGAGAACTAAAGAAGAAAAAGCAAGAAAAAACACAATTCAAGCAAATAGTTATTGTATATGATCATGTGGCAATTTTGTTGGAAGAATAAACAATGTGTGAGTTTTCTTCACTTGCAACACAGGAGTTGAAACCATTCTCTGTGCCATTTGGCGCTTCAGAGTGGTAATAAATACAGAAAAAAGAAGTCCAAGGGATAAAACAAATATCTCATAATTTATGTGTGTAAGCTACAAATATAGCATATTTACTGGGATTTTTATGTATCCCATGCCAAATATATATCTAACTCTATCCTTATGCTTAGGTTGATGCAGCTACTGATAGTGGTACGAAATCTAAAAGCGATCCTACTCCAGGCTTATATTTCCAGCATGCTGGGCACAAGTTAGAACCTTCTAAACTCCGTTGATGGTTAAATTTCCAGATGTACAGTCTTTTCCCTTCTGATAATTCACATTCTTATATTTTAACTCATGTAAATTCCCTTGTTGATGACACTTCATTTTGGCCATATATGGTCTTCATTTTTCCAACACTTTAAGCCGGAAGATGAAGTTTTGGCTGATCTCCAACACTTAAAGGACAATGCATGTGAGTAAGTGTGCTTCCAAGTCACAGACCTGAGGGATTTTGATGCAGTGGTGCTCTATTCCGAACTACTATACTAGCACTTTAGACTATAACTAATGAGTGTAGTAGATACTTGCAATAGATGACGTTGATAAGTATGGTACTTTAAGTAATTGTTCACTAAAATATAAAGCTGACCTGTTCTTAATAGTAGACTTGGTGGTGCCTGTCACTCAAGTGGTGAGAGGCACAGGCTGGAGATCACCATGTTGTACGTGTATTCAATATTTTGTTGCCTACGTATCTTGCCAGTACAAGAATCAGGTCAAAATGTAATTCGGGCAAACTAATGCAAATGTATGGAATCTATACGGTTGTCATGAATGGATGGTTATTCTTTGGGAAGAAGTATGATTGCGAATGGGAGTTCTTGGGTGGGTGAGTGGAGACTGGTGGTAGCTTTTGAGATAGGCAGTAACAGATCCGTCACAATGCCAGTTTCCCACCGTAGGATGTGGTGACTAGGTAAACCTAACATGCATAGAGAAATAGCGGGAAATACTACTAAAACTTCAAATTAAACCTTCACACTATAATAATAAACTCAACAGTACAATAGCCAACACTTTCCCCCAAAACCTTGCGGAACGGAGTCATAAGCTCTACAAAAAAGTACTAATAGTCTCTAAATACAATACTGTTAGAAACAAGAAATAAACAGTAGAATGTTTAAAACAGAAGGTGACTCCGAGGCCTGCGGTCGTCGAGCAGGTATACCTTGAATTCTCCAAAAGCAGCTACTCAATCAACCTCTAGCGTCCGGCACAGGCAGACGTACCTGGATCTACACAAAAAGATGTGCAGAAGCATAATATGATTACACCATAGCGGTACCCAGTAAATATCAAGCCTAATCTCAGTAGAGTAGTGACGAGGCCAGGTCAAAACACCTACTAGGATATATGTCACGACCCAAAATTCCCTAAAGGCTGTGATGACGCCCAACGTCCCCGTCAGGCAAGGCAACGGTGGATTATCAACTTAATTACTCATTTGAATAATTTTTTAAAATCATGGATCTTATTTAGATAGAGAGGTCAGTGCATTAAAGTACATCACAGTTACGTACAATTTCGATGAAATGATAAGTGAGAGTGTAACAATGTAGGACAATCCATAACAAATTCTAGAACACCCCCAGAACCCGGTATCACAAATGAATGAGCATCTACCAAGAAATATAATAAAATACAACATCTGTCTGGAGTACAAGTTAAATAGGAGCATGTAAATAACTCTGATGGAGATTTTGTATGCTGCGGATCGTGACATGGAATGCAGCTCACCATAAAGTCCTCGCAATAGCCACGTCCTTGCACCCCAACAACCACCAAACATATATATACATGTACAATAAGTGCAACAAGTGTAGCATGAGTATATAAATCAACGTGTACCCCGTAAGTATCTAGCCTAACCCTGGAGAAGTAGTGATAAGGGGTCGACATACACTTACTAGTGGCCCAACATATCAAGTGCAATAGAAAGTAAACAAGTATGAGGCATAGTAAAAGTAAATAAATAGTGTAAACAGATATAGGTACGTGGTAGGATCCTCCCCTGAACAGTAAATACAATCTCTCAGTTATCGGTCACCTCCTCAACCGGAGAATATGTGTAAAATGGTCCCCACCAGATAGATCGTCACAACTCAAATCAGGAAAGCTCATAGATATGATGGCTTCTTGTCAAATATTACGCACGATGCTCCCGAGGCGAACAACCCGATCCCATAAGAGTGTTTCATAAAGCTACCAAGGCGAACGACCCAAACCCATAAGAGTATTTATAGAAATGCCGAGGCAAACGGCCCGATCCCATAAAGATTTGTACATTGTCGAGGGTCGAACGACACGAACCATAGATGCATCTATTATACTGCCGAGGCGAACGACCTGCTCCCATAAGAGTAGTGTTATCATATTTCCGAGGCGAACGATCCGATCCAATAAGAATATGATACTGTCGAGGAGAACGACCCGATCCTATAAGAATATGATACTTTAACGGGTCCTTGACCCACTCACGAATATACGATGAGCTATGAAATATAAAGAAGCTTTTTACTGAAAACGCACAATGCGAGAGAAATTAGTAAAGGAAGCACAACTATTTCACGGCTAATCAAGTAGCTCATCAAATATCTACAATAGCGAGTCTATCATTCTACGCAAGCCTCGTCTCAGGTCGTAACGCGTAATGAAAGAATTCAACAGGCAAGGATAACTCAAATATTACAATTAAAGCATGGCGTAAACCTAAGTCTACTCGGACAAATCAGGAATCCTAGCATACACACGGACACTTGTTACCTCATACGTGTGTAACTCCAATAACATGTAGCACATAAGAATATAACACATACAGAGTAAATTTCCCCTCACAAGGTTAGACAGGAGACTTATCTCTCTTTGAAGTTCCATAACCGGTTCCAACGCCTCTCTAGCACCTCAAACCAATGCCCATCGGTCCGAAACTAGTCAAATAATGTGCAAACCAATAAAAATGTACTCTAATACTCATAATTAATCAGTTTATAACAATCCATAACTCTGCTCGAAAAGGCAACCCACGTGCCCAGATTCTGAAATTTTTTGAAGATAGACTTTACCATAACATTACGAACTCAAATATATGATTGATTCCTAATTCCATTTCCAATCTCGTGGTTAAAATACAAAATACTAAATTCTAGATTTTCTCTTAAAATCCCAAAATTCCCATAAATTTTCATGTTTAAATCCTTGTAGAATCCATGTAACTAGCTAACAATATGCGGGAATTGCTTACCTTGCAATAGATGATGAAAATCTCCCCTTGACAATCTCCAAAAATCGCCCAAACAAGGGAAAAATGAGGGAAATGAGCAAAACTCCTGTACTTAACAGAGCATTCTACCTAAGTGACTTTCGCACCAGCGGACCATTAGCTGCACCTGTGGAACAATCTATCACAGGTGCGGTCCCCTCTATGGCTAGCCAAACCTGCTTCTGCGGAAAAATGTTCGCTTATACGAGCCTTCACTAGCCTGCCCAGCTTCACTTCTGCGGAAGATTTGGTCGCGCCTGCGCTTAGGCCTTCGCATCTGCGGAAAGCCATGCCTCTTCACCTTTTGCTTCTGAGCTCCCTTGCCCGCATCTGCGAGCTCGCAGGTGCGGTGGATTCCTCGCACATGCGCATCCAGCTAGCCTCAACCTTATGTGCTTCTGCGACTCCTGGGCCTCTTCTGCGGTCTCGCACCTGCGGCCAAAACCTCGCAGGTGCGATCACACCAGAATTGGAACTCCAATTTTCCCTCAAGTCCAAACCTTGATCCGTTAGCCATCCGAACTCCGTCCGAGGCCCCGAGACCTCAACCAAAAACCAACAAGTTCTAAAACACGATACAAACTTAGTCGAAGCCTCAAATCATGTCAAACAACATCAAAAATATGAATCGATGATCAAAACCTTTATTTAAACTTTCAAACATTCAAACTTCGCTTAGCGCATCCTAATCATACTTAAACATTCCGGAATAACGCCAAACTTTACGCACATATCAAAAATCATGATACGAACCTATTCCAAGGCTCGGAACCCCAAACAGACTTCGATAACACCATAATTAACTTCAAACCAAACTTAGAAAATTCTAAAAACTTCAAAATGCCAACTTTCCATATTAAGCGTCGAAATGCCCCCGGATCACCCTTATACCCAACCCGAACATACGCCCAAGTCCGAAATCATCATACGAACCTATTGGAAACTTGAAATCGTGATTCTAAGGTCGTTTACTCAAAAGTCAAACCTTGGTTAACTCTTCCAACTTAAAGCTTCCGAATTGAGAATTTTCCTTCGAAACAACTCTGAACTTCCCAAAATTCAATTCTGATCACACGTACAAGTCATAATACATGAAGTGAATCTAATCAAGTCCTTGAACTGCCAAACGACGCGCTAGGGCTTAAAACGACCGGTCGGGTCGTTACAATATAAATAGCTGAATGAAAACAAAATAACGAGAAGTAAAGGAAAGCAGAGAAATAATCGGTATGAAATAAGTTAATAACATAGACTTATGCCAGAATCGTAATCATAGAAATAACATAAAGGAATAAATTAAAGAGAGCCACCAAAGTCAAATACGAATCCAAATTGATAAGACAAGGAAGAATAAAAGAAACAAGAAGTGTTTCACCAATAACTCTTTACAACATGAGATAAACAACAAGAATCACCAACGAGGTACCGCCTCGTACAAAACAAGAATCACAAACGAGGTACCACCTCGTATACAACAAGAATCACAACCGAGGTACCGCCTCTTATTCATATTTTCCAATTTCTATAACACCCCGAAATTTTTTGAAGTATTTCAGTGTAAAGCCCCGTAAATTTCACAAGTGAATTCAAGGTTTCGTACTTTTTGGGTTAAACAATGCACGAAAAGTAAAGAAAAACTTTTAGCAGAAAAGCGCGTTTATGCGGTCCATTATACGACCGCATAATCACTCTGCGGGCCGCATAATAGCCGCATAAGTGAGAAGGAGAAGGGCCAGTCTGGGGGCAATTATGCGGTCGGCTATGCGACCGCATAACTGTTATGCGGTGCATTATGCGATCGCATAACAGTTATGCGGACCGCATAGTGACCGCATACACGGACAGATCTTTGATCGTTTTGGTCTGTAATTATGCGACCGATATGCGGTCGCATATGCGACCGCAGAACCTGTTCCGGAGCTCCATTTTTAGATTTTTAAAACCCGACCCTACTTCGTTAAATACACGCTTTGGGTTATTTTTGAGCAAATATCTGAAGTTTTAGAGAGAAGGGAGAGTGTTTTAGAGAGAGAGGAAAACCCTAAGCTAATTATTTATCAAGTCTTGCTCAAATCTTGGAAGATTAACAAGAAAAACTCACAAGTTCTTCATCTAAGAGGTAAGGTTCCATACCCTAGTTTTCAATTTCGAATTTGGGTAGAAGATGGTTGATTAAGAGTATGATTCATGGGTATGAGATTATTATTTATGCATGCATGTACCAATAAGAATTGTGGGAAGATTGTTGAGCTGAAATAAGTAAGGATTGGATTGTGGAGTGAAGGAAATCTTGTAGAAGAACCTTGTGGTTAAATTTGCACACCTAGTGTCTGATAAAATGCTCAAATGAGCTGAGACCATGAATATCTTCCTAATTATGGTTCAATTTTGTTATGTCTCAAAATAGATTGGGATTTCAATACTCTTCCCCAGAAATGACAATATACAGTTTCAACACATGAGTATATAGAACTCGAATCACACTGGATATATTTATAAATCAAAGCATTAGTTAAAGCAACCACTAATGGGCATGAATTTAGTACAAAAGCTTTTAGACAATTCTATCTTCGAAGTCATTTTTAAACGATTGAGTCGAGATATTCCCTTATTTGGGATATTATTTCCCTTATTTGGGATGAAATTGGAACCTTTGGAAATTGTGATATTATTCTCCTTAATTGGGATGAAACTAGAACCTTTGTGGATTGGAAAAGTCAACCCACATGACATATGTGGGAAGGCGGCCTAGCTGATCGAGGGGATATCAGACGCCATATTGCGCATATGGTGGTACTACTCTTGGTAACAATTTTCTTTCGCATCACATGTCAAACCACATTGTTCGTGGGGATATGTCCTAGCTGATCGGGCGTGATCGGACTCCGTACTAACAAAGATGGTGGTATATCGGTGCTAATGATTCCCCAGCAAAATTATATATGAAGTTCGTATTTTGAAAATTATTATGTTTTAACTGGACATTTGGATATTGTTGATTGTGACTTGCTGTTTCTATGTGTTGCCTTTTCTTATATGGGCATTCTATTTTTAAAGAGGATTTTTAGCTATACATACTAGTGCTATTCGACAGTACTAATATCCCTTTTGCCGGGAGTGCTGCATCTTTAATGGATGCAGGTGGTTCTTCAGCAGGCGACATTGATCGGTGATAGCAGTATACTCTTTTCAACTGATTTGGTGAGCCCCACTTTATTTCGGGGTCATGTATCTTTTGTTTCTCATGTACTATGTTTTGAGGTATAG